>NMUG010006302.1:0-12657 GCA_002855965.1 Monotropa hypopitys | reverse complement strand
ACGAAAATAGTCTTACAAAATCAGTCTTGTTAATATTAACTATACTTATAAACAAAACAAAAAATGCAATACAAACTTTTTATATTTAAATTTTACCAAATGAACCAAGAATTAGTGACAGATAAAATATTAGATATAATTATAACCCATCAGTACGGGTAAAATTATAGAGTAATGGTACATACCTAGAAAAGTTTACATGAAACTTACCCAGAAAATGCATTCAATGACCAAGATTAAATACATTTTGTGGATCCCACAAACTGCATTTAATCCTGTCTATTGGATGCATTTTCTGGGTAAGCTTCATGGAAACTTTTCATGGCAGCTAACATTTTCCAAAATTATATGCCCAAAGCCCCCTCTCTCTCTAATCCTCTGGGTCACTATTGCAGTGCACTAGTACACCCGTGAGATGCTCACGTGAGTAGCGAATAAAAATTCTTTTTAGAAGTTTTGTTTAAAATATTATTTTATGTTATACTGTAAAAAATCAGCTCAATCGGATACTATATAAAATCTACTTAATCGTTTGAATTTTCATCTTGTAAAATTGTTTAAAACTGTGAATAAAAATTCAAGCGATTAAGAAAATTTTATATATTATTCGATTGAACTGATTTTTTACAGTATAACATAAAATAATATTTTAAACAAAATTCCGAAAAAAATTTGTTCACGACGAGGGCCCCCACGGGCTGCACTGCCACCCTGCACTGCACTGCACTGCACTGCAGTAACCCCAATTCCCCCCTCTTCACTTCCCATTTTACTCGGCCCAATTTCCCCCTTCGATCAGCAATTCCCCACCCAAGATCCCGTCACGTTTCCTCCTACAGTTCACACATTGTTACGTAATTGCACTATTTACCTCTCAATTTTCCATTTAGTTGTACAAATTCTGCAGGAATCTCAGGTCGTTTATTCAATTGTTCTGAGTAAATCAATGGCATCGGAGAACGACAAGCCCAGATCCGGATCTAACGCCGCCAACGGCGACGAATCGCCAGAGGCAACGAAGCGGAAGATTGCACTGATGACCGGCATCACCGGGCAAGACGGGTCGTACCTGACCGAATTCCTCTTCAAGAAGGGGTACGAGGTCCACGGGCTGATCCGAAGGTCGTCGAACTTCAACACGCAGCGGATCAACCATATTTATATAGATCCGCATAATGCCCATAAGGCGTTGATGAAGCTCCACTACGCCGATCTCACAGACGCCTCCGCACTCCGTCACCGATTGGATACTATCCTCCCGGACGAGGTTTATAATCTTGCCGCGCAGTCGCACGTTGCTGTGTCGTTTGAGATCCCGGATTATACGGCCGATGTTGTTGCCACTGGCGCCCTTCGCCTCCTCGAGGCGGTTCGCTCCCACATTGCCGCCACCGGCCGCACCCACATGCGGTAACTTTTTGCACCACCACAAATTAGCGCATTGAAAATCACATCATGGCTTGACTTAATTGGATTGGCTTGGTGTAGTTCAACAGTGAGCATTTCTCTGTCAATTTTGACTGATAAAACATTTTCCCCTCACGACTCGTACATCCCGTTTGGTTTGAGGAATTTGGTAAGAAATGGAGGGGAAAGGGAACCCCTCACTTGTTTGGATTCTAACAAATGGTAGAAAATGAGAAGAAATGACGAAGAAGTGCTACATACGGAAAAACCACACTCTAAATCTAAATCTCTCCACTTGAAGATGGAAATGATCATAATAAGTAGACCCGCGATCACCTGGTTTGATTGGAATCCAGATTAGAGAAACAAGAAGGAATATGTGTCGAACTATTGGAAGCAAATAGAAAAGAACTATTGGAAGCAAATAGAAAAGGAATACCGAGCACTTTCATCCAATTAATATCAATTGCCTACATTCCACTTATGCAAAAAAAAAAAAAAAAGTCGCCCGTATGCATTTCTTAGGACTTTCGGGTATGCCACTTCGCATTCCTATTTTCTGTATGGGAATTTTCTTGGGAAAAATCATTTTGTCGTTCTTCAATTTAAAATATCCAATCTTTGATAATTCAAGTTGAAGCGAGCAAAATCAAAATGATCTGGAGATTAGGAAAGTTTTGAAAAGATCCAAAGTAGTTGGCTTCTCAGTTTATATATTAGTTCAAATAAATGTTTTGCAGCCTGTTGCTTTTCTGGGTAGCTAGCTCTCCTTAGATTACATATCAATCAATCTTATTCCTAAGAAAAATGAATAGTAGATTATGTCTTACGTGATTAGGATGCTTTGTACTCTTCACAGATGCATGATATAACAAAATTGCGTCTGATTTTCCGGTCATTGATTGGAAAAAAATCGTTCCGTCTTCCTCTGATTTCTTATGAAAGATGTTGGGTCTGTCAAAATAGAAGTCATGAGTGGGTATTTATGCTTGCTGTGTTCTTTGTTTGATTGATTTTATTTGTTAACAGGTACTACCAGGCCGGATCCTCTGAAATGTTTGGATCCACGCCACCACCCCAGTCGGAAACCACCCCATTTCACCCTAGATCCCCCTACGCTGTCTCAAAATGCGCAGCCCATTGGTACACCGTGAACTACCGTGAGGCCTACGGGCTCTTCGCCTGCAACGGCATACTCTTCAACCATGAATCGCCTCGGCGGGGCGAGAACTTCGTTACCCGGAAAATCACGCGGGCCGTGGGTCGAATCAAGATCGGGCTGCAGAGCAAACTCTTTCTAGGGAACTTGCAGGCAGCTAGGGACTGGGGGTTTGCCGGAGACTACGTGGAGGCAATGTGGCTGATGCTTCAACAGGAGAAGCCGGACGACTACGTGGTGGCAACGGAAGAAGCCCATACGGTGGAGGAGTTCTTGGAAGTGGCATTCGGGTATGTCGGTTTGAATTGGAAAGACCATGTGGTGATTGACAAGAGGTATTTTAGGCCGGCAGAGGTGGATAATTTGCAAGGGGATTCGAGTAAGGCGAGGATAGTGCTTGGGTGGAAACCTAAAGTGGGGTTTGAGCAGTTGGTGAAGATGATGGTTGATGAGGATGTGGAGTTGGCAAAGAGAGAGAAGGTACTTGTTGATGCTGGGTATATGGATGCTCAGCAACAACCTTGATCCTCCCAACCCCTACACAACCTTGATTCTCTCTTGCTATGTAAGAACAGCCCTACCACCTTCGGCATTGCTAGCCTTTTTTGATCAAGATTGCCTCTTTTGTAATACCCGTTTTATTTTCTTTATTGTTTTAAACATATTTAAATATTATTATGAAATTTTAAAATAATAATAATAATAGAAGAATGACTTAGGGAAAATAAAATAATTATATCGGCATGTCAAAAATAAGACTTGGTACATTTTATTAAGCTTAACGTGCGAGATTGTATCCTAAATGTAGCGAGGTAACATGCATGGAATTAATTAGGTGGGTGTTATATCATAGTTGTGGTGAAGGGAGATACATAGAATTATAGCTTATGGTCTATTGAGTTGTGTTGGTATGCGAATGAGAGGATTAGACTTTCTTAATTATATTTGTGACTCACAATTGCAAAGAGGCAAAATATGTCTCTATTTACAATAATTCCACCAAGAGACAAAAGAGAGAAAAAGAGAATTACCTTGGCATTGGCTCAAGAACATTACTAATGATCATTTTCAATTATTTGGTAAGTTTCTTCTTCATTTTTTAGCTCTAAACCAGTAGGAACAACCTTTTTTTGTTGATAATCTCACAAACTGGTTTTTAGAAGTTTTATAACTTCTTGCTTTAGAATAAGGATCAAACCATGTTTTAAGGTTGTTTTTATGTTATATGGGTTTTATAAGGCCTACGGGTTGAAATTATGTGAGTTATTTTAGAATATTTTGGGTTAAAAATCAATTCCATACATTTTTGGTATGAAAATTCCGGACATAAAATGAAGAACAACAAGAACATGTTGAACTGGTAGGAGATCGGTACATCGACCGACATTGACATACTGATTTGCATAAAATTTTGGCCCACATGCAAAACCAGAGAGTAAAATAATTGGTACACCAACTGGTACATAGGTCGGCATACCGATGTCGTACCGATGGGCATATCGATTCCCATAAAAACCCAAAATCAAACCATAATTAATTCTAAAGAAGTTATATATAATTGTAATTCAATATAGGATTGTTGTAAGTGAAATATGTGATCAATAAGATGTACCTCACATGGTTTAAAGAGTTATATGTTTTTAGAATTTATGTAATGCTCATAATCGATCCTAATTGATTTAGAATGGTACCAGGTAAGGGAGCAAATACTTGAGAGGATTCGAAGTAAGTATGAATATTAACCTTAATGATATCAGTGAGTTTGTTGGGTACCTTAACGTATATGAGTGTGGGGGTGGGGGGTTGTGATTTTAACAGTTTGAAGTACTTTTGAGCAAGTATTAACTTAGTGATGTTTAATCAATCAAGCATAATTATATATGTTGAGGCATTATAATTCTAGTTATCGAGATTGTTTATATATATGTTATGGTCATGAAGAATGTGATATAAACACTATTATTCACGACAAACAGGCATGCTTGTGTAGATGGCGCCATTGAGGCTGTATTCTGACGCGTTAGTGTAACACCCCGTATTTTTAAGTAAAATTTTTCAATATATATATATATATTTTTTGAAATAACGCAAACACAAACAGTGGGGAATTAATAGTCACTATATAGTAGCATTGCAGTTGACGTCTTCATTACATTAATCATGATACAATATACAACTGACATAGTGCAGGAAAGAAAGTACAATTGAGCTATAAGCTACAACTGAAAGGGAAGGTACAACTACAACAGGACAACAACCTGAAAACTGAAAAAAGCACAATAGCACTACGAGAGCCAAAGCAGCAACTCCAAAAGAGTCAGCCACTAGCACAAGCCCCAAGTCACCCTGCAAGAGAGACCCTGCTGCACAATCCTGGAAAAGAGAGAAAATGGAGGGTCTGAGCCAGCTCAGTGATGGTAACAACTAAAGACTACAAAGTATGCACGAGTACATACGAGACCAAGCAGAACAAACCAAAAGTAAAGTAGGGGCCAACAGTAAGGTACATCACCCTCACACACACACGCAAGTGAAGTGAGACTAAGAGTATCTCTAAAGTCACGAATAGAGTGCTACCCAACTTATAATTTACATTCAAGAACCAAGCCACACCACCTCACCAACTCTCAACCGAGACCACTACCGCGGTCAAACAACCACGTGCCGATCTATCGCAAAGGAATCCAACAACCGCAAGTATACACCTTCACACATCAATCCAAATAATCTTTGTACCAAGACCAACACCCCAAACCACTAACAAACGAAGTCTAACAAACACAGTGAAATCTCGACAACTTTGTCTAGTTCACTTCCCCTGATAAGTATATCACTGTATTGTGGATTTTGGTGTTGTTTAACTTTGAAAGATATTTGGGTTGTATAGGTAGCTTTTTATTTCCTTTAACACTCTTCACGACATCACCACTACCTGCCTAGGCCAGCAAGTGGTATCATCCTTTCCATCCTACTCACGTAAGTAAGACACGGAACAGGAGGTCGCAACCGTCCTACCCACCACACACAAGGGCTAGGTCACAGGACACCGCAATCGTCTCCTCAACACACATATTTCCCCCTTGGCGACACAAGTGAGTCACGACGGAGACTAACGCCCGCTATGAAGGACTCCTGGGCGGCACAAGGAGCCATGCGGGGGTACTCGCCCTCGCAGAGTACAATCCCTGGAAGGGCATCGACCATCCTTAACCCAGGGGCAATACTGCGGGTAGGGCATGAACCCTCCTACCTGGATGGATACCATCATCACATCACATGGGTTGGGGCAAGTACCTCCCACGACCCAAGATGGTATCCTCCGTACGCCATCAATCACATCATACACTCTCTTCACATTTTCTTCGTTGTTGTTGCACTTGGTGGGATTAACTGATAAGATTCAATATTATCCAAGGGTGGTCCTCATAGGACTCATCCCTCGTATTGAAGGTTCATTACGTTCATTGGGTACCTTTCATTGCAAGTTAAATCATTCGTTTTCCACAATTCCACAATTCCCCTCAAGTAAGGGTCTATCATCACTTTTCAACTTCCCATTGTCACAACATCGAGGGAACTCATATCAACCGTACCACAATCCCCCTAGTACCCAAGGAAATCACAACACACAAGTATCCCACTAATTTCCACGACCTATCCCAAAAGAATAGAAGATTCACCAAAATCGACGATAAGGGGAATACTCCCCAATTGACCAACTCACACCCACGCAACACCGTAAGGACCCAAGTAGGTGGGACACAATCCCAATTATTTACTATCACCATCAGACACGGTCGACATACCCAAGATCAGTCTCAAGGCCCATTCGGGCAATTCGTCAAACACTTGGCGTCCACACTATCCTATGAGTAATTCTCAACACACAAGTTATCATTTCCATCGCAATACCATCCCAATTATCAACACAATTTCCCTACGCTATCTCGACACCAACCAAACGAACGACAACAACGCGATTTCATACCCAACACCAATGAATCAAACTACCAACAATACGACACCGCATAGGGAGTTAGTGACCGATAATCAATGAAACAACGGATAGAAATATGCACACTCACGCACACGGAGTAGGATTTAGAAGTTACCCACCGGAGTAATCGCCGAAAAAGTCCACGCGGTCCAAACCCGTCAACGCGTAGCTCTCGTCGCAACCTACAAGATTCCACCATTAGTTACAATGGAGGAGTAAGGAATTGAGAGCTAGGGTTTGAGAGAAAAGATGACTTACCGAATATACGCGAACCACCACCGTCAATGCAAAGTTCTCGACGCGCTCATCGACGTTTATGAAGGCCGAAAGCTCCAAATCTCCATGGATGGAGAGCTATGAAGGAGAGAAGTGAGAGGGGGAGAAGAGGGAGGTAGAGAGAGATGATATTCTGTAGAAAATGGGGCCAAGAATGTCCTAAAGTCGACCACAAACATTTATATAGGACCCCACGTGAAAAGACGAGATTGCCCTTAAATGAAGTCTGCAAAAAGACTCTGCACCGGTGCACCATAAGTCTGCATCGGTGCAGACCCTAAAAAAATTGCGAATAAGGCAGCATGCACTGGTGCACCTGGGACCTGCACCGGTGCACCGAAAGGAAAACTTGATCCGAGGGTCCTTGCATCAATGGTGCACCGATGCACCTATGCCCTGCACCGATGGAGCATAGGGCTGCACCGATGCACCTGTTGTTCCAACCCAACAGGGCTTTGGTGCATTGATCTTGCACCGATGCAAGACCAAAACCAACCCTGCACCGATGCAAGAGAAGCTGCACCGATGCAGCACTCTTCCAAAATGAAGAAATTGATGTTTTGGAGGTTTTAGGCCATCCCACAAGCCCAAACTCGATCCCAACGAATCCGAATAACTTCAATGAGACTTTCGAATGATAAAAATCACACTTGATACGATAGAACGGAGATGCTTTCTACCCAAGGACCCATTTTAACCGAAACTCTAAACGATATAATTTCTAAAACGGATACAAGTCGCGCTAAAATTTGCGGAGTGTTACAAATTACCCTCCTTACAAAAAATTTGTCCTCGAAATTTACCAGAGTAAGGAAACAACTAATCGACGCAACTACTCAAGAAGGACCCAATGAAGAGTCATGATCTACCGCGCTTCCGCTGCGATCAAGACCACTTACCGATAGGAAATCGCGCACGTCACATGTCTCAGAAATCAAAGTCAACTCTTCGATACAATCTGCAACCGACAAAAAGAATCGTGCTTAAGGACCAAAAGTCGACCAAAGGACAATTCTAACGAGCTACCTTAGCCATTGGAGGCATTCTGATTGTCCACCACTGGCCAGAGCATCTCTGACTGGTTCTCTGTTGCAAGAGAACAATTTGACACACGGACGACATACTTAGATACTTGGTAGCTCCACCATTACGAGACTTATGGGGTAGTCAATAAATAGGAACCCAACAAGTTTCTTTCATTTTCTTTTCAAAATTAAACAAAATAAAATAATCTATCTAAATTTCTTAGTATTTCTATCATAATTCATTTTTATCTCTTCTCCCAATTTCCAAAACACAATCTCATGGTTTTGTAGCCAACAACACATCGGTTGGGTTTACTTTTTCTGGGCTTAGAAACTACCTTGCAAAAATAAAAATACAAGTTAATCAAAAAAAAACAAATTAGTAAAAACTTCACTATATTTTTTTAATTTCTTACAACCCCTTTGGATGGTGAGAAAGGGAGAGAAAAGAAAGAATTCTCCTTTCTCACCAAATCTCATCATTTTTCGTGAGAAAGGATGAGAAACTAAACTCACCTTCAATTTACACACAAATCTCACCATTTGTCACCTCATCTATCCAAACAAGTGGTGAGAATTGATGAGATTTCTCTTTCTTTTCTCATCTTTTCTCACCAAATCCCTCAATCCAAAGGGACCCTTAAAGTGGCTGGGTCAACTTGCGCACAGCTCGACTAATCTTTGGAGATCAATCTCATTGTCCACTAGCGAAAGGGGCCAGTTTGATCACGTGTCAACAAAAAATAAAATACTAGAGTGGGGAACCGAAATATGTACTGGGATTAACAAAGACTAAAGGTATTCATTGTGTATCCGGGAAAAGAAAGGCAGGGAGGCAAAAAAGCAAGACGCTGACATGTTTTCCCTTCAACTCAAAGCATTATAAGTTTTCTGTTACATTATTTCACAATTTTTTCCCTTTGCTGATTATGTAAGTTTTTGATACTTAAAGTTTTCGATACAGATTTTGGTTCACTGATCTTTTAGTTTTTGTTGATGCATGATCAAACTGCACTATTGAGGCTTCCAAGGTTTACAATGAATTCAAGATTGTTGAAAAATCTAGAAATTAACGGAGTAAAAACAACAAAAAAAAAGTATGCCGAACTTGGTCATTTAGATGGTGGATGGACTCTTTTTTAACACTCTTTCCTGAGAAGGCAAACTGCTGCTGGCTTCCAACTCGGCCGAGATCTCTGAAAATGGCTTGACAGATGATCTTAGCAATTCTGGTCCTTCTGCGTTGATTCTCCTGCATACCGCATCGCAATTACTAATCACCTCGGTCAACCTTCCCTTCAGCTCCCCAAGTTCAACCTGCAATGCATGAACTGCATGCAAGTTTTGTTTTTTGACAAAACAGTTAGTGTTTCCCTCTCACATTTCCTTTGTTGATATTCATTTATTCAATTGATAGATATTAGAGGCGTAAGTCACCTTGAGATAGATGTTGTGAAGCTGTCTTCATGGTCGAAACTGAATAATTAAACCGCTGAAGCAGTTTAACTGCCAAAGCATCTGCAACTTCTATCTTGTTTTCTAGCTCTTCCTGCAACAACTAAAACCAATTAAGCCATTCATCTATAATATTAAACTAGTCAGCAGATGAGTTTTGGTGCTGGGGGTTTCAGCTTTAAAGCCATGTGAATGAGTCCGTAAAATCTTTATTCAAAAATACCCAATCCTCTCGCTGAAACTAATAACTTCTTGGAACAGAAATAAGTAGAAATTTCACCTATCATTTCAAGACATCATTTTATGCAAGGCTTAAAAATGACCCGACCTGCATATAAGACGAGTTCTATGCTTTGGATCAGAATCCATTTACAAGTCAAGAAAGTAGGACTGTGTCATAGCCTGAATTTTCAGAATATTTTATGGAATTATTTTACGGCCATTATAATTATATTCAAGGTTGCAACGATGTTTGAAGAGCCTTGGAGTTGAGTTTCGGGCAGTTTGCATGATTATCAGTAACCATGGCTGGGTAGCCATATGGTTATCGATAACATGATGGTTACCTTTTCACCTCAAAGCCTCCAATTATTGATAATTGGGGTGGAGCATGTTAAATATTCATGTATTCATTTATAAATTTATGAGAGGTTTGGTATTGTTCTTAAAAAGTTTTCATTTGAGCAAATTATAAATTGTATTCGTAAGTTCTTGTATTCAGGAAAATGTAATATTTTGATGTATTTGAGGATTTTATTCATGTGAGGCTCATCGGTTGATAGTGACTTGGCATTATGGGATTGTCCATGTCCTATGGTGAGTACTTCCATTATTGGCAAAAAAAATATGTGGTTTGAAAATGACAGACTGGATACCCATTTTACAAAGGGAAAATGTGTCTTGGACAGAATTTGTACATATGCTTACTGCACGGTTGTCAAGCACATAAATTCTGTTTAGTTTCAAGGCGAACCTGCTTCTTACTAATTTTCTTGGCCTTTGCATCCTGCCAATCACGGTACACTGAGAAGAGCTCCAGCAGCACTCTTGGATTTACTGTACCTATTTCATCCATAGAAAACAGATTGAAAAAATAGTTGTCCTGTCAAACACTTCCTGTACCATTTAAAAATTATGCATTACATAAAGGTGTCAATCAAGCAACCATGCATGATACAAAAACAAGCCACTGGGTAGGCTGATATACAACCCACAATCTTGCTTTATCTAAAAAAATAAATGAATAAATGACAGGTCATATGCCAGATTCGAGCATGCTCTTTATAAACAAAGGTTTATGTGCTGAATACTCCATGCATATGTTCATAAGAACGAAGCTCAAACATATTGGCAGCGGGACGTATAAGTGACGAAGCATGTGAGATGAAGTGGAATCTTAATTTTCAGGAGGATGGTTGAGTTTCAGCAATTGATGCCTCTAGAATGGCATGAGAAGTGGAACTTGTCTCCATTCGCCAAAGAGCTGAGAACCCTCAATAATATCCTCTTTCCAAATGGCTTGAGCAATGATGGGTTTGAGAATGGTTAGATGCACTCAACCTTACCTCTACATGTGAAGAGGCAATTCCCGTGTTTCAAAACCACGAAACCCAAACCTGAATAGCCTTATTGGTACCCATCATGGAAACTTCATTGATTGGACTCTATGTAAGATGGTTTTGAGAACTTACTTTAAAACTGGGGAAACAAAATGCGGATAACATAAGGCTGCATGGTAAGATCAGACCGCCTAATAAGATAATGTCAATGTTGAGTTTTTGCAAATGCTTGAATAGCGAAAGAGACAATATGGCAGGGACTTCTCCAAACAGTTCTTGTTGAAAGAGATATATTATGCAGCCACAAGCTTTTCCACCTTTGCAATTGAGAACTCTTAAAGAGGCTATGCATTGAAGGACCACGTAAGGAAAAGGAGATGTGGATCTGTGGTAGCCGGGCCCTGAACGTCTTGGGCCGGACCCCCGGTTATTCGGATCAGCCCAACATCCGGATCCAACACACATCTCCCGGAGCAATCCAGGGCCGTCGGCCTCACGGACCTCCGGACATACACTGCTGTCGGACAGATCCAGCGGATCATCATGTGTTCGACATCCTAAGCAGTCTCAACGGACACCAGAAGGAGCCAGGTCGGTCCGGCCATGCGGTCTCCTTCAACCTTCGACATTCCTATTCGGACGTCAAGGAAGCTCAGCGTTTCCACTCCCCACTGGGAGGGGACAACTTCCACCGACGGACGGTCCAATGCCGAAGGAGTCCACCATCGGCAGCAGTAGGGAACAATGACCTCCGGCAGGTGGCACTCGGGTCGACCGTACAACTGCTGATGTGGCTCGGGTCGGTTCAGCGGCCCAACAACACTATAGGGCTGACGTCAGCACCTGGCCTCCCGCCCGTGTGCTTCACACGCTTGCATCTTGGCGCCCAAGTCAGGACTCCTATAAATATCCCGTCAAAACACTATTCGCGGGATCCGAGGAATTCGAACATTTGGTATCTCTCCGACTCTCATTTCAGTTCACGGTTTCCTTTTTCCAACAGTCGCTGACTTAGCCATCGGAGGCCCCTCTCGGTCGCTGCCGACCGGTGGGCATTAACCTTTGTGGTTGCAGGAGCCAAGCAGGTTGATTCTTTTCTCTTATAAGTATTCGAAGCATCCAGCCGAAGCACCCATCTTCAGTCATCGGCCATCACCCGAAGGACCCGCAGCACCCTCTGGATTATCAGTCACCACAATTGGCGACTCCGCTAGGGATAGTCGTTCCCAGACTCAGGTGACCGATAGCCTACTTCTTTGCTGAGCTTTTCCTTCCTTTCCAATGGCCATTGACGACTCCCGCGATCATCACCACCGACGACTGCCCTTTACTGTTCCTCTCCCAGACTCAGTTGTTGTCGTCCCTCTCTGGCCCTATTGGGATCCACATCCCAGCCGCAGCCCGACGAGCAGCTCTGTCAGAGGGACCTTGAGATTGCCTTCCTCAAGGACCAGTTAGCAAGACTCACCGGAGAATCAACCTTAGCTCCTCCCGTTTTGTCCGAAACCTTGCATGACGACTCAGAGCACACCACCAGGAGGTCGGAGTTGGAACGTGCCGGAAGGCTAAACGATCACGGACGCACGGATACAGGAAAGGCGGTCCGCCGATCCCCTATCCGGAAGCGCCAGTCGCAAGGCCATCTTATCCGGACGCCCAGGCACCAGCCTTCTGTCAGCGTTGCCTCTAGCTCTCGCTCCGACAGGTCTCGCGGGACCCATCGTTTGGGAAACAACCTGACGCATGTCCGCGTCGCTCCGTCGGCCACTTTGCCTTTGA
>NMUG010006301.1:0-12658 GCA_002855965.1 Monotropa hypopitys | reverse complement strand
TGAGGTTGGTGTAGTGGCCCTTGGATCATTTTTAGTGGCTATCCTAGTATGTATCCAAGGTTTCAGATCTGACTTTAACGGTTAGTCACTGGACGTTAATGACTCCTGGTTATTAAAGTACGAGTATATATATAAGGTGTGGTGTGGTGTGTGGTGTGTGGTGTGGTGTGTGTGTGTGGTGTGTGTGGGTGTGATGTGATCTATATAAGATCTCTTACTGGTGTTGGTGTTTCCACGAGTTGGTAAAAATAATGGTGTTTATAAATTAAATATAAATGGTGTTTGGTATTGAGTTTAAAAGAGTTAAAATGGTGGTTTTTGGTGTTAAGTATAAAAGAGATAAAACTGTGTTTTTGGTGTGAGTAAAAGAGTAAAATGGTGTCTAACATATATATATATATATATAAGATGTATAAAAAGGTGTTGTGTGAGTTAAATAAAGGTGATGTCATAAAAAGGAAATGGTTTTGGAAAACGTGTGTGTGTATATGGTTTTAAAAAGAGATAGTGATCCTTTGATATTTTGACTTCTTTTCTTTATGCTTTTCATTTTAGTATTCACCAGCCGTCGTTGCTGATACACGCTTGTGTTTCTTTCTTTTTAGGTGCTTGGAGCTAGT
Source organism: Monotropa hypopitys (assembly GCA_002855965.1). NCBI lineage: Eukaryota > Viridiplantae > Streptophyta > Magnoliopsida > Ericales > Ericaceae > Monotropa > Monotropa hypopitys. Next base: position 12,038 of record NMUG010006301.1, on the reverse strand, counting down.
GTCCCAGTCCAGTCCAGCTGACGTGTCGTGTGGTGTTATAGTAGGAGTTGTGAGTCTTTTTACTCTTTTCTTTGAGTCTGTTTCTGCTTATCGAGTTGTAGTAGTGGTATTGTTTGGCCTTGAGCCATGTTGTTGTAGTTCAGAGTTGTTGTAGTAGCAGCAGTGTTGAGTTGCGTTGGCCATGAGCCAGAGTTGTATTTTATTTTTTTTGGGTCGATGTATCATCTGGAAATTTATAACCAGAGCAGTGGTGTTATAATTTTTTATTTCAGTTTGTCGTGTAGTGGTTTGAGTTTGTTAGATGCTTTGCCACGTGCCTGTCCCTTAATGACCATCATTATCTGGTTATCGGGGACGGGTCGTGACACTATTGATGATTCAATTTTCGCCATCCTAAAAGATCGATTCTTGGAAATTCATCATTCGCATTATGACTGACCACGAACAAGGTGGTTACTTAATCGAATCTAGGGATTTTTAAGAATCAATATTGACGTTTATATATTAAAGAATCGATCTTCTAACTTTGAAGTGGAGACATCAGACCTGAGTTTGTTACATACCGACCGGCTGTACAAGTCACACGTTGATACCTTGAAAAGATCGATCCTTCGTGTCACGCCCCGGATTTTCAAACCATTTTTTTTAAAATACCGTTTTAATAATAAACAGGGGATACGACTACTTGTTATTTAGATACATTCAGTTGAGTTTCTCATTACATCACACTACAGTACAAAGTAGAACTACAACAAAGTAGAGAGCAAAAGAAAAGTACAAGAGCAAGCCTACTACAACTACTACTGTAAACAAAAAGTGCTACAGGTACATAGTAAAGAAACTACAATTGAAAGTACTAAAACTGAAAAGTAACGTACAATTGAAACTGAAAGACTACCATTGAAAACTGGAACAGCTAAGCCCGAGAAAATCCAGCAGCTGACTCGAACTCCAAGTCCGTCTAGTCCTGCAACACAGACTAGAAAAAGGAAAAGAAAGAGGGTCTGAGCAAACAACAGCTCAGTGAGAAAACCCCTAACTACTACCAAGCATACATGTGCGGTGCGTGCCTAAGTGTCCACAAGCAAGAGAAGTAAGAGCAGTAAAAGACCTCAAGGCACACGTGGTGTAAACGTAGCTCTACGTGAAAGTGAACGCAAGTGAAACACCAACAATATGTATGTGTTCCTATCCTGAAGTCAAGGGAAGGTAGTGCATCAAGTCTAGCAAGACTAATCCACGCAACTACACAATAGTCTCACGGTAGCATTCCAAGGGTAAGACAACCCTAAGTCCAGTCATGATCTCTACAAGGCGTAGTGGGGATTAACCCCTCGTCATCTCACTCCAAAAACCTCGCAAGTGATAAGGTATAGGATCTTCGTAGACTTTACGTTATTTGGGATATTTCTTTCTTTCTTTCTTTTCATTCCATTGGTTCCAATATCAACATTTGTTCCAAAGCACAATATTTCCGTTTATTTAAGAGACCACTAGACCAAGTGTTCACAATCATGTTCCAAGGAACTACTAGACAAGAGCCCACATAAGTGTGTATAAGTTATTCCACTTCCTTTCCAAGGTGTCATATGTTTGAGTTATCATTCGGTTTATTGATCGCATCATAACAAGTGTGCGGGGTTCCATTACAAGTATATCCCATTCATGTGTTTTATCATTAGTCTAGATACCTCCCGGGATCCCTAAAGATCAAGTACATCCCGTATCTATTCAAGGTTCATTAATTTGGATAAGTCCCAGAATCCCTAAAGGTCAAGTACATTCCGTATTTATCCATAGTTCATCAATTTGGTACAAATCTCGGAATCCCTAAAAATCAAGTACATTCCGTATTTGTATATTTTACTCATACTTTAAGATAAATCCCGGAATCCCTAAAGATCAAGTACATTCCGTATTTATCCAAGTATCGTTGTAACGTTGATAGGGTAAGGTTGGTCTAGTAGCTCGTCAACACACTAGCCAATCCTAATCTGTCTTCCCCAAAAGCCATTGGGAGGGCTCACGTAGCCCCCTTTGTGCACAAAGTCGTGGGTGGAGCGACCACCCCGGGAATCCCTAAAACTCAAGTACATTCCCGCATAAGAACATATCAATCCACGTATCGTTGTTACAAATATTTTCCTGGGAATCCCTAAAAATCAAGTATATTCCCGGATCGTCGTCGCAAGTTTACTATGTCGGGAATCCCTAAAGATCAAGTATATTCCCGCATAGAAATAATCCAATAATATATGTGGTCATTAATTACATTCATGGGTCATCGTTCCTTTTATCAATGTTTCTCAACCTAACCAAGGATTGTAGAGTATTTTCTTCCAATATTCCTTCATTGCATAAGTTCATTTATTCAAGTAGTAACTCCTAGCAATCGCTAGTAATCCAAAAAGTGTGTCGTCGTTCCCGTTTTCATTTCATAGTTTACATGTGATGGATTCAGGGTTGAGTACGAGTAGCCCTCGTAGGGCACGTCCTCAATATTGGAAGTTCATTTATTATTTTAAACATGTTAAGTTTCACCCAATCTGAATTCACCCTTGAATAAGCCAAGGGGGGACAATCCGCCATTTTCATGTATCTCCGACAATCGCACAAGTCCTCAACACATTCAACCGTCAAGTCACTACGGGATCTAAGGGACACAAGCACAACCCAAGTCGCTCACAACATCGTCGGTGTCGCACCTAGACTATCCTAGGTCGCAAGTGTAAAATACATGGCAAACGACGATATAACAAAACTCCTATGTACACACACAAGCACACACTCAATAGGAGTTAGGAAGTTTACCCATCGGATTCACCGAAGCACTAAGTCTGCCGCGAGATGCCAAAACAACCGCGAGCCACAGCACCAACCGGGCGAACGTCACCACAAGTCTGCAAGCCAATCAAACAATACAGTCACACGTTTTCTGCCACAATCGACCCTGCACGTACATCCAGGTACAGCTAATCATAATCTCGCAACACACAACTGTCGCACAATCGGAAACTGTATACATCTACACGAATATGGAGAAGGGTAAATCGCGTATACCTGACGGAACTGATTCAAGAACGATTGGCACAGACCATCAACGGTCGCCTGAACCTGTTGTTATACATCCACCGTCGTCGCACCTGTACGGCGCAGCCACGCAAACCGCCGTCTCTCATACCACTGTTGCGCCACCGCAAACACAAGCAGAAACCCACAACCATCACAAATAGCCAACACAACGATACATATATACGCATGATTATTCGAACACACAAACAGATATGTACCGCGTATAGTTGCTGCACCGCTGCCTCAGCCGAACGACCACCAAGTCGCGCACATCGCCTGCGTGCGCCAACCATTGTGCAACCCACCTGCCGTTGCCGCCTTCCCCTCCATTCCCGAACAGCCACCAGCCACCATAGCTCATTCCTTGCGTACGCAGCCACGCATGCTGCCGCTGCTGTCTCCTGCCCGCACCACCACTGTGTGCCGCCAGCCCAGCCCTCCTTGCACCGCACCACTGCCACGCCTGAACCACCACCCACCGGCATCGCAAACCTCTAGCCGCTCCTCTCTCTGCGCACAAACAGTCGTGCCGCTCCTCCCTCCCTGCCGCGACCACCCAAGCCCGCCAACCACCGCTAGCCGCCCCTCCTGTGCTACCCTCCCTATCCTCTCTCTTGCTCTCTCTTTCAGTCGTGGTAGGAACAGATGGGGAGGGGGAAGGGGAAAATGGGGTTTTGTCGACTGGGTTCTGTCAAGGGGGAAGGGTTTCATTTTGGGAGGAAAGAAAATAGGGGTTACGGTTTGGGGGGAGACATACAGGGGTAGGGGATTAGGAATTGTCTTCTCTCCTTTTTTTGTATTATATATATATTAATTACTAATATTACTATTATTAATATTAGCATTTAAATCAATTTAGCTTTATTAGGATTATATATATATATATATAAAAAGAGAATTAATTAAAATAAGATCCTCGAGACCACGCTTTAAAATTTACAAATTTAATTTAGAAGGGTCACGGAAAATCGAGTCATGACATCTCATACCCCTTAAAGAAATTTCGTCCTCGAAATTGAGTAAAAAGAAATGGGATGAGAACCAAACTATCCGTCCAACGGAACAAGGAAACTTCAACCCTCAACTGGTAAACCAAAACTCATCGTCACAACGATCATCTCAAGGGTTAAACTTTACAAGATACGATAACAAGTTTCAAATAGGATGGTACATACGTCAAACTTTCTTTTCGATTTCGCAAACTCGCACGTAAATAATTCTCGTCTCGTCGTCCTCCAAAATTTATCAATTACGTTATGGTACGCCGATACACGAAGGACACGTCGAGGATACGCCGACATGCCTTAAGACCGTTTGTACAAATACTTAGCAAATTATAACTAGCAAAGATACGTCATCGCACCAAAAACCACGAATCAACCAAAAACAAATACAACACATGAAAATGCTCAAACATCTCGAGCCAAAGAACACACCACACCAAACACACACATCCTAGTGTGGTAACCGTATAACCTTGGTGATTTGATTTGAGATGCCCCGGCCGGTAGCTCTTCTCAAACCAATTCACCACGTCAAATGTGTATCACATAACCAAAGAGAACTCACACACCCACGCACGCCAAAATGTGCATGTGCCAAGCCCAAACAACATGGCATGGCACAAACTCACGCCAAGTCTAGACCACAATATGCAATCGCACCCAACTTTTCCTACGGTCAATCGAACACGCGTTTGCTTTGTCCACTAACTTCTCTTAAACGATCAAGTAACGTCCAACGTACAAACGTAGCGAGCGAGAACGGGAAATCTCTTATTCAACTAAAATTTTCGCAATAGAGATGGAAACACTCGCAATCTGATCAAAGATACAACATCGAAGAGAGACAATCGCATGAAAGCATAGTCCTTTGAACAAGAATGAACTATGGTCAACGTGAAACATAACGAACACAAATAGTCGTTTCTAATTCTACTAAAGTCCCGCAACCAAAATTTGGAATTACCAACATTTGAGCCAAGGATACAACATCGGTAGAAAGACAAATACGAGAACACCACATCTTTTGAACATGAGAAAGTTCTACCAAAATCAGAAATAAAACTAGATCGACAAACGTCACTCGACTAGAAGTCCAGAATAATACGAAATATGATATGGGTGTTTCGCAATTTGAGATGTAACTCAAATAAGATAGCACAAGGGATGTGAGAAATCACACTGCATGTATCAAACAAGACGCGAGTCAAGGAAACGTCACCCAAGAATCAACAAGTCTTACAATATACCTGGAATGGAGTACAGTTCAAATGATTGCGATCAAAGAGTTACCAAACTTCGCAATGAGTTGTCAACAAGGTATGACAAAACACCAGATACCAAATGAACTCTGATTTGATACCAAAGATCGTCAACAGAAGAAACAACAACACATGGCTCACAGCCAATCGAACACAAAGATTCCCAAATTTCCAAGACCTACTAACTCATAGTTGACCAAATACGCAGAGGGAAATCACATAATATATGAGGTGACTAGAGAAAGAGTTATAGTGGAATGACAACTCTAAGTTGAGTCCAAGGATGAACAACACTAGTGATCAATGCCAAGAATGTCGACCAAGAGGGTTTATAAAGACCACGACCAAGAGGCACCAAGATAGAGAAAGCCACGGGCCATACAAAAGAATAAAAGGGACAACTCCCGATATGGTGTGGACACCGGAGTTATTGCCTGAGTCACAAGAAAGGAATAAGGCCCGACAAACACACATGAGATTTTACATGTATCGTCGTCATCGAGATTCGAGACAGAACAAATGCGCCAAATGTCACCAAACAGCTGAAAGGTCAAGACTTGAACGAGTTACAGCGGTAACTTTCAATTCAATTACACTTAGGAAAATGCAACTATGATTCAACCAATTGATAAGGAGCAAGACGCATTACAATAGGAACGCTGACAACGTTCAAGGTTTCGAAGATATAACAACTTCTTATAAGCCAATGATTGGCTTCAAGAGTCTCATCTACGTCATCGAGCTGAAGAAGGGCCAAACAAAGGGATCCTTTCAAGGCACTCAATGCATAACTCGCAACTAACAGAAATCATCAATCGAACAATCCGAGCGGATATGAGGAAGACGAACAACTTCCATGTATATTCAAACTTCCATCTAAACAGTAAGCCCCAAGTAACCACGAATGAACATCCATGTCGAATTTCGCACGACCAACCAGCTCCAAACCAATGCGAGGCAAGAGTTCCAATAAAACGATACATCGCAATTGAACTTAACTCAACAAACTAACGAACAAAGGCGTCGCTTAGCCTACGAAATTTGAAACGAGCGCAACTAATTCAATCTCGCGGAGAGATATGACCTGCGGGTCATACCCCTTAAAGGAAAACCATTATAGTATCTCGGCAATGCCTCGAGATCTTCACTAAAACAATGGAGAAAATATGAACTCCTACGGACCATAAGGCCAAATCCACAACAATTTCTCAGGAACTCGCATCCCAGAAGGAAGAATAACCAAGCTACCAAACTCAAGGAGCTCTAAGAATTACTTCCAATCACTAAACCAAAGCCAATGTTACCAAAATCCTAACACCACGTGCCAACGGGACCAAGTTCTTCCTTATGAACAACTGAACAAGGGATAATCACAACAACAATCTCGAATACCTTCATGAATCCTATTTGATCACTGGACACAAACTCAACTCTAGCGACACATAGGAGTCTACAACCGCACGAAAACATCAAAAGATGTATCATAAGTGCTAAGAGCAGGGATACCAAAATACTCAACAACTACAAGGCAACTTAACTTGCCACAAAGATCAACACTCGACTTCCCAGGGATGGAGAAACTCAACATCTGTGGAAGGGGACAGAACAAACAGAATATCAACAAAAGTGGAACCAAGAAGTGAGAGAGTGTCACAAACACACAGACACACTCAAAGAACAATGTAATGACCAAGATAACCCATGGAGATAGGTGTCTCCCCACGGTTCTAAGATATTCGAACCGAAAGCTTTGATACCAATTTGTCACGCCCCGGATTTTCAAACCTTTTTTTTTTTTTGAAATACCGTTTTAATAATAAACAGGGGATACGACTACTTGTCATTCAGATACATTCAGTTGAGTTTCTCATTACATCATAGTATAGTACAAAGTAGAACTACAACAAAGTAGAGAGCGTAAGAGAAGTACAAGAGAAAGCCTACTACAACTACTACTGTAAACAGAAAGCGCTACAGGTACAGAGTAAAGAAACTACAACTGAAAGTACTAAAACTGAAAAGTAACGTACAACTGAAACTGAAAGACTACCATTGAAAACTAGAATAGCTAAGCCCGAGAAAATCCAGCAGTTGACTCGAACTCCAAGTCCGTCTAGTCCTGCAATACAGACTAGAAAAAGAAAAAGAAAGAGGGTCTGAGCAAACAACAGTTCAGTGAGAAAACCCCTAACTACTACCAAGCATGCATGTGCGGTGCATGCCTAAGTGTCCACAAGCAAGAGAAGTAAGAGCAGTAAAAGACCTCAAGGAACACGTGGTGTAAACGTAGCTCTACGTGAAAGTGAATGCAAGTGAAGCACCAACAATATGTATGTGTTCCTATCCTCAAGTCAAGGGAAGGTAGTGCATCATGTCTAGCAAGACTAATCCACGCAACTACACAGTAGTCCGACGGTAGCATTCCAAGGATAAGACAACCCTAAGTCCAGTCATAATCTCTACAAGGCATAGTGGGGATTAACCCCTCGTCATCTCACTCCAAAAACCTCGCAAGTGATAAGGTATAGGATCCTCGTAGACTTTACGTTATTTGGGATATTTCTTTCTTTCTTTCTTTTCATTCCATTGGTTCCAATATCAACATTTGTTCCAAAGCACAATCTTTCCGTTTATTTAAGGGACCACTAGACCAAGTGTCCACAATCATGTTCCAAGGGACTACTAGACAAGAGCCCACATAAGTGTGTATAAGTTATTCCACTTCCTTTCCAAGGTGTCATATGTTTGAGTTATCATTCGGTTTATTGATCGTATCATAACAAGTGCGCGGGGATTCCATTACAAGTATATCCCATTCATGTGTTTTATCATCAGTCTAGATACCTCCCGGGATCCCTAAAGATCAAGTACATCCCGTATCTATTCAAGGTTCATTAATTTGGATAAGTCCCAGAATCACTAAAGGTCAAGTACATTCTGTATTTATCCATAGTTCATCAATTTGGTACAAATCCTGGAATCCCTAAAAGTCAAGTACATTCCGTATTTGTATATTTTACTCATCCTTTAAGATAAATCCCGGAATCCCTAAAGATCAAGTACATTTCATATTTATCCAAGTATCGTTGTAACGTTGATAGGGTAAGGTTGGTCTAGTAGCTCGTCAACACACTAGCCAATCCTAATCCGTCTTCCCCAAAGGCCGTTGGGAGGGCTCACGTAACCCCCTTTGTGCACAATGTCGTGGGTGGAGTGACCACCCGGGAATCCCTAAAACTCAAGTACATTCCCGCATAAGAATATATCAATCCCCATATCGTTGTTACAAATATTATCCTGGGAATCCCTAAAAATCAAGTACATTCCCGGATCGTCATCGCAAGTTTACTATGCCGGGAATCCCTAAAGATCAAGTACATTCCCACATAGAAACAATACAATAATATTTGTGGTCATTAATTACATTCATGTGTCATCGTTCCTTTTATCAATGTTTCTCAACCTAACCAAGGCTTGTAGAGTATTTTCTTCCAATATTCTTTCATTGCATAAGTTCATTTATTCAAGTAGTAACTCCTAGCAATCGCTAGTAATCCAAAAAGTGTGTCGTCGTTCCCATTTTCATTTCATAGTTTACATGTGATGGATTCAATGTTGAGTACGAATAGCCCTCGTGGGGCACATCCTCAATATTGGAAGTTCGTTTATTACTTTAAACATGTTATGTTTCACCCAATCCGAATTCACCCTTGAATAAGCCAAGGGAGACAATCCACCATTTTCATGTATCTCCAACAATCGCACAAGTCCTCAAAACATTCAACCGTCAAGTCACGACGGGATCTAAGGGACACAAGTACAACCCAAGTCGCTCACAACATCGTCGGTGTCGCACCTAGACTATCCTAGGTCGCAAGTGTAAAATACATGGCAAACGACGATATAACAAAACTCCTATGTACACACATAAGCACACACTCAATAGGAGTTAGGAAGTTTATCCATCGGAGTCACCGAAGCACTAAGTCCACCGCGAGACGCCAAAACAACCGCGAGCCACAGCACCAACCGGGCGAACGTCACCACAAGTCCGCAAGCCAATCAAACAATACAGTCAAACGTTTACTTCCACAATCGACCCTGCACGTACAGCCAGGTACAACTAATCATAATCTCGCAGGGACAGAAACTCACACACACAACTGTCGCACAATCGGAAATTGTATACATCTACATGAATATGGAGAAGGATAAATCGCGTATACCTGACGGAATTAATTCAAGAACGATTGGCACAGACCGTCAACGGTCGCCTGAACCTGTCATTGTACATCCACCGTCGTCGCACCTGTACGGCACGGCCACACGAACCGGCGTCTGTCATACCACCGCTGCGCCACCGCAAACACAAGAAGAAACCCACAACCATCACAAATAGCCAACACAACGATACATATATACACATGGGTATTCGAACACATAAACAGATACGTACTGTGTATAGTCGCTACACCGCTGCCTCAGCCGAACGACCACCAAGCCGCACACATCGCCTGCGCGCGCCAACCACTATGCAACCCACCTGCCGTTGCCGCCTTCCCCTCCATTCCCGAACAGCCACCAGCCACCATAGCTCATTCCTTGCGCACGCAGCCCCGCCTGTTGCCGCTACTGTCTCCAGCCCACACCACCACTGTGTGCCGCCGGCCCAGCCCTCCTTGCACCGCACCATTGCCACGCCTGAACCACCACCCACCAGCACCGCAAATCTCCAGACGCTCCTCTCTCTGCGCGCAAACAGCCGCGCCGCTCCTCCCTCCCTGCCGCGACCACCTAAACCCGCCAACCACCGCTAGCCGCCCCTCCTGCACTGCCCTCCCTATCCTCTCTCTTGCTCTCTCTTTCAGTCGTGGTAGGAACAGATGGGGAGGGGGAAAGGGGAAAATGGGGTTTTGTCGGTTGGGTTCTGTCAAGGGGGAAGGGTTTCATTTGGGGGGGAAAGAAAATAGGGTTACGGGTTGGGGGAGACATACAGGGGTAGGGGATTAGGAATTGTCTTCTCTCCTTTTTTTTGTATTATATATATATATACTAGTACATAGCCCGTGCCGATGGCACGGGGCGATGAATGCCTTCGGGACAATTGTATCGGGTGATGAACGTCTTCGGGACAATTGCGTGCCTTCGGCACGTTTGCATGCATTCGGCACAATTGCGTGCCTTAGGACCACTTTACAAATGTGGAACCCGTTGAGGGCTTTGTTTAGCTTGTGAGTGTTGGGACTGTGGAGGGCTTCATCAAAATTGCTGGTGATGGCGGCGATCACTATTCGTGCAGATATGAAGCTGGTCCAATGATGGCGTCGATCACTATTCGTGAAGACAGTCCTTGAACAAATAGCATGGATGCCATTCTTTGAAAAGAGTTCAGAATTGTAGTAGCACAGTGTTTCCTCATCATTGGATCCCACCTTTTAACACAAATGATCTCTTAATTCTCATGCACATCCATCCTAGGCCAGCTAACCAGTAACTATCTCGCATGATTCCGATCAAGAAAGCACGAAGAAAAAGAAACAAATATTTAAGGTCCAAATTATACCTCCAGTGAGTTCTTTATACACCTGTGCTGATAACAGCCATTTCCTTGGTTGGTAGAGCCCCTTACAAACCCAACTCGCACTAGAGATGAGGACATACACTTATAGCATAAATGAAGTTAAATATGGCAGTGGGAATTTAAATACAGTATTAATTTCAAAGAGGTTCGATTAGTAAATCTCACCTCGAGTTGCTTCCTCTCACCTCACCCAACATCCGGTCAGGTGCTCGAGCACTGTTCATGTGTGTGCATGATCCATCAAAATAAGCTATATAGTAAGTGCAATAATCAGCTAGTGACGACTGCCCACCTACGGTCACCGAGAATGAAAGTTAGTAGTGGTGAGTAATGGCTTAAGCCCCAGACCATAAGTAGTACTTCAATAGTGGCTATTAGCCTATTAGTGCACATATTAAAAACCCGACATGACTATCAACACAACTATGAAAAATTTAGAATCGTTAATTTGCTTGACGGCAACTGTTACTCGGCCCCAATTTCCGTTGCAAGAACTAATCTCACCACAAATGAGGGGGAAGGATATCTACCTACTACCGATCACTTACTCTTAGCAAGAAACCAACTTCCAATTCAGTTATGATTCAAAAGACAAAATGATAGAAACCCACTCCAAAGTAAAGCAAAAATTGCCTCGAACAAATGAATACAAAAAAGAGAAACAAAATCGATAAAAGAAGAATACGAAGAAGAAGATGGAAGATAAACTTTATCTAGAAGACAGCAAGTTGTTTTATTTTCCGCATCAGATTATCCAAATTTTATCGAGCAGCACATGAATTTCTCAGAGGAAAATGCTAGCAACCACCCTTGGGGCAGTGGTTAATGTACAAAAAATACACTTGATATCTGTCAATATAGAAATCTAGGAGTGGAGTACAAACCATTTGACATTGTGTGTATTATCCACCGTCCATTAGGTGGCTGTTAGCAGGACCATTTTTCAAATGCATGATAATGGGGAAATAGGAAAATAAACTCAAGGACACACCTTTGTTAGCCTGTGGAAAATAGCAGGCCCAATGAAGAAGGTCCCCGCTGTAACTTACAATCGGGCAGTAACCCTCCGCCTCCCTGTTATATGTACAGCCTGACAACTGTGTCGTGTTGCAATGGTATGTT
>NMUG010006300.1:0-12658 GCA_002855965.1 Monotropa hypopitys | reverse complement strand
TGGCGGGTCTGAGCTGTGGTCCTCCTGGAGGAGGTCGTGGCTTCGGCCTCCTTTTAGTTCGGACCCCAACAATAGGTACTCGAATTGGATAGATGAAGAGGGTCATGTGCAAGAATAAATTTGGATGCTTCATGCACATATCTAATAAGTTGTTCTTATTTGAATCGTTCCTCTATGCTTAGTTACCTAATCTAAATTTTGTATGGCTTTTGAGTTCAATTTCTTGAATTGTTCATTTATGAGATTTATTTTGTTAAAGTTTCAAATTTCAGATGGCTTCTTAAGTTCAATTCATCAACAAATAGTTCTTTGATTCTCTCTTTTTATGCTTAATTTATACTATAGACTTTAAATCATTCCTCTTCTCTCTCTGTCTGGTGGATTTAATCATGAATATAAATTCATCCTCTCATTCTCAATCTGTGCAAAATATGGGTCACTTACTATAACGACCCGACCTGGAAACTATGCAAAGAAAGAGGATCTAGACACATGTCGCTACTTAATATTATCACACTAAGTAATTATCTACAATATGGCTCTAAATAAAATCCCAGAACATAAATAATACGCAACTGCGGAAGCTAAAATAAATAAAACTCAAAAGTAGTAGTCTAAAAAACAAGTACCATTATGACCCAAACATGGTCAAAAATAGAAACTCATAGCCATAGCTCACAAGAAACAAAACAAGGTCTCGCTATCATCTACTAGTATTGCTCGCAAAAAGAAAAAAGGAACATAAACTCTCCAAAAAGCTATCATCTCTAACTTGCTAGACTCCACCTAGCACATCTGGACCTAGCTTGTAATGAACTGCTATGCTTTAAGATCTGGATATGAATGCCAAACAAAGAGAGAGACAAACAAATCCAGGAGTGTCAGATATCAAATAAATAAGTCAAAGTTACATATGAAATATCACGAGAAGAGATAATAAACGCAGGAGTTATGATTTACTCCTCAAGTAGCCCGCATACAAAATGATGAAATTCACTAGCACATTTAATAAGTGAAATGTGCGTCCCTTTACATCTTCCATTCATTAGATATGTTTATTATATCTCTTTGACGGTTCGATGTCAGCGTTATAGTAATAACCCACTGGATCCCACGACTAACCTCCGTCAGCCAAGTACGGCTTTGTATAAATAAATGACAATTGGATACCAACGTTACAGGACTAACCCTTTGGATTCTAGGACTAACCTGCGTCAACCAAATACGGATTTGCATAATTAAATAACAATTAGATACCAACATTACAGGACTAACCCATTGGATTCCAGAACTAACCTGCATCTAAGCACTTGAACTTGTTTATGCTTATATATCAAGCCAAATACCTGACATTGAATAGCTGACTAACATCTTGTCGAGGTATAACATTCACAACACTTTCAATTTCCATGTTTATTATGGTATTTGAATTCTATACAATTTTTTAGAGATTATATCTACACATATTGGTTCTAACTACATAGTGCAAGAAGGCACATACAATCAAAATTAGCCAAGATAATCACAAGTTAGGCATATTCAATTTTCATCACCATACATTATGCGAGAATTTCATAGCATGCATCAATACAAGTGAGCACATCGCACCAAGATCACGTATATATATCAAATCACCCAATGTAAACAAGAAGAGCATGGATTCACATAATCATGCATATTACATCCACATAGAAATATCATCATAACAAGTACATTTTTAAAAGCGATCTACACACTCACCTTATGTGCGAGAATCACAATAAAAATTACTTCGTAGCCTTGAAAGGTCCCGGCTCCTCACCTGAATCAATATCGTAACATTAAACCAACATTTGATATGATTTGGTCTTATAATATACTAATTAAATAATTAACTATTTCTGCATATTATGGTCCCCAAAATAATCCCTAACACTTCCTATAAACGTTCTAGATCCGATCCCAAGCAAAAATCCAAGAAAAGCCAAAATAGTAGTTTCACTCGACCCTTCGCTCGAGCAAATGTCGAGCGAAACATAGGTCGCTCGAGAGAAAAGTCTTGCTCAACTCTAGTGGTTTTTGCCAAATTGGTTTGCTCGACCCTTCGCTCGAGCCTGGGGTTTTGCGCGAGCGAAACTTCTGGCTCGAGTGAATCTGGCAGTTTCCAAACCAGATTTTTGGTGATTTTTCGATTCTCTTCTCCCACAATCAGCAAACTTCGATTTTTATGCCTCAAATCTTAAAAATTCTTTATAGAAATATTTTCTAAACATATGGGTACTCAACATACTTGATTATGGGCTTCCTACAACCCTCAAACACTATCAAAATCCCAAGAACTATCTTCTAAACCTAGAGGTTTTCCCCAAAATGAGTTTTAAACTGTAAACTCAGATCTATACTAATTCTAAAGTGATATAGGAATGAAAACTACGTCAATGGTTACCTTAAGAACAAAGTTGTACAAGGATTTTTCTTCAAAAGATCACTTGATCTACTTCCTCAAGCCAAAATCCCTAGCCTCCACCCTTCTATTCTTTCTAATTACCTCTCAAATGAAATTAGGTTAACTATAATGCGAGATTAGTCTCCCTTACACCCTAAATCAGATTATAATGGCTCAAGGACCCTTTTGCCCCTCTTATAACTCTCTAATCTCCCTTGCCTACCCTCCTCCTATCTTCAAACACTTATAGTATTATATATATATCATTTAATTATATAAAACCCCTTATTAATTAATTAAAAACTCTTTTAACCACCCAATACATTATTTTTCTTCACTCTATCCTTTATTAATATTTTTATTAATCAATTTAATATATTTAAAATTTGAGATGGGTGTTACAACTTTACTCCACTTAAGAAATTTCGTCCTCGAAATTAGAATACGTACTACGAATAGATGAGGATATTTCGCCTTTATTGCATCCTCGCCTTCTTAGGTGGCTTCTTCCACGCCATGATGCTTCCAAAACACTTTCACCCATGGTACCACCTTGGAGCGTAAGACTTGCTTTTTCCGATCTAAAATCCACAATGATTCTTCGATATAAGAAAGATCCTCACGAATCTCAACCCCTTTATCTTGCAAGATATGAGATACATCCCCAATGAACTTGCGAAGAGTAGATACGTGAAACACATTATGTATTAGAGACAACTACGAAGGTAATAATAGTTCATATGTGCAAGTGTCAATCTTTTCTAAAATTTTATATGGCCCGATATACCTTGGCGCCAACTTTCCCTTACCTTTGAAATGAATGACTCCCTTCCAGGGAGAGACACGAATGAAAATATGATCACCCACCTCAAACTCTAGATCTCTCCAACGATTATCAGCATAACTCTTTTGTCGACTTTGGGCAATTCTCAACCTCTTTCCAATCAATCTTACTCCATCTGCTGACTGTTGAATTAATTCCGGACCCAACAACTGGCATTCTCCAACCTCACTCCAACAAATAGGTGATCGGCACCACCTTACATACAAAGTCTCATAAGGAGCCATTCCAATACTAGACTGAAAGCTGTTGTTGTACGCAAATTCGATCAATGGAAGATAATCATCCCATTTTCCTGAAAATTCAGCACACAACCCCTCAACATATCCTCCAAGGTCTGAATAGTTCTTTTCGATTGCCCATCAGTTTGAGGAAAGAAATCCGTACTGAACTTTAAGGAAGTTCACAATGCCTACTGCAAGCTATGCCAAAATCTAGATGTAAATTTTGGATCTCTGTCACTCACAATAGACACAGGCACCCCATGCAATTGCACAATCTCTTCAATGTATAACTTGCTATATCTATCGGTACAATAAGTGACGCGTACTAGTATAAAGTGAGCCGATTTCGTCAACCGATCCACTATTACCCAAATAGAGTCACACCCTTTACTGCAATGCGGTAATCCCACCACAAAGTCCATTACAACATGCTCTCACTTTCATTCGGGTATAGGTAAATTCTGAAGTAACCTTGCATGTATTTGATGTTCTACCTTTACTCTTTGACAAGTTAAACATTTAGCCACAAATTCAGCAATATCTCTCTTCATCCCCTTCCACCAAAAGTTCTCTCTCAAATTTCTATAAAGCTTATTGCCACTCGGATGCATGGCATAAGCCGAACAATGAGCTTCTTTCAAAATACTCTTCTTGAACTCAAGATCGTCTACAACATACATTCTTGAACTAAACACCAACATACCGTCATCTCAGATTTTAAACTCACTCTGCTCCCCATTAAGCACTTGTTGCCTCATCTTCTTTAGAGTATCGTCAGAATCTTGGCTTACCCGGATTTGATCCACAAAAGTTGGATGCACCAAGAAACGAGCCAAAATCGCCTCACCATTACCAAAGGCTAACTCAATATTCAATTTCTTCATTTTGCAAAAGTTATCAATCCGTGCACATCTGACACATGATAGGCTCCCAGTCGATTTCCGACTCAACGCGTCGGCCACTACATTGGCTTTCCTTGGATGGTAGTGAATCGAACAGTCATAGTCTTTGATAAGCTCCATCCACCTTCATTGTCTCAAATTCAGTTCTTTTTTAGTAAACAAATACTTGAGACTCTGATGATCGGTATAGATCTCACAAGTTACTCCATAGAGATAATGATGCCACTGCTTCAAGGCCAAAACCATCGCAACCAACTTCAAATCATGAACTGGATAATTCAATTCATTAGGCTTCAACTGACGAGAGGCATAAGGAATGACTTTACCCCTCTACATCAACACACAACCCAACCTACGCAATGAAGTATCGTTATAAATCACTATATTATTAGTACCCTCTGGAACTGATAATACTGATACAAATACAAGCTTCTCCTTCAGAATACGAAAGCTATTCTCACACTCTTTCAACCAAACAAACTTTACATTCTTCCGGATTAGTTTTGTCATCGGCAAGGCTATAGCAGAAAATCCTGAATGAAGCGGCAATAATAACTAGCCAAGGCCAAGAAACTCTGAATCTCTGACATATTGGTTGGTCACTCCCAACCTACCACAGCTTCTACCTTCTTCGGATCCACACGAATTCCATCACTGGAAATAACATGACCCAAGAATACCACACTGCTCAACCAGAACTCATATTTGTCGAATTTTCCGAACAACTGCTTTTCCCACAACGTCTGAAGCACAACCCTCAAGTATTATTCATATTCCTCTTCATTACGAGAATACACTAAAATGTCGTCAATGAAACCACAACAAAAGAATCAAGATAAGGTTGAAAACCCGGTTCATCAAATCCATGAATATGGTTGGAGCATTTGTAAGCCCAAAAGACATAACCAGAAATTTAAAGTGGCCATATTGGGTGCGAAAAGCTGACTTAGGTACATCACTATCCCTGATTGTCAACTGATGGTATCCCGATCGCAAGTCAATTTTTGAAAATACCGTTGCCCCTTGCAATTGATCAAATAGTTCATCAATTCTAGGTAGAGGATATTTGTTCCTCATTGTCACCTTATTCAGTTGACGGTAATCTATGCACATTCTCATAAATCTATCCTTCTTCTTCACAAACAAGACAGGTGCACCCCATAGAGATATACTAGGTTGAATAAAACCCTTCTCAAAATAATCTTTCAGTTGCACTTTAAGTTCATACAATTCTGTTGGTGCCATTCTATACGACGCAATGGAAATCAAGCTAGCCACAGGCACCAACTCTATGGTGAATTCATCCGGAAACACATCTTCGAATTCTCGTACTACCAGAATATCAGCTATACATACTTCTGCTTTCTGGGTATCTACTATATGAGCCAAATACCCCTGACATCCTTTAATCTACAAGGTTCTAGTGTCAATACATGATATAAGTTGAGTCTTACCCAAAACTTTCTCACCAAAAATCTTCACTTCCTCTTCACCTGAAATTTTAAATGCAACCTCTTTACGAAGACAATTGATCACCGCATGATGGGATGACAAAAAGTCCATTCCCAAGATGGCATCAAAATCTACCATCGGCATAGGAACCAAATCCACAAAAAAAATTCTTCCTAACCACAAATTCGCAATTTGGGTAACACAAACTCACAATAATGGTTTCACCCATTGGGGTTGAAATCGTTAAGGCACAAGATAAGGAAACTAAAGTCTTTCCAAACATACTACTAAAAGATGTTGACACAAAAGAATGAGTAGGACCCGAATCAAGCAATATACCAGCATAATACCCAGCCAAAAGAAAAGTACTTGTGACCACATCTGGAGAAGCCTCCGCCCCCTGCCTTCTCACCGCAAAGACTCTTCCTGGCATAGTATTTGCGCTGGTACTCTTACCGGTACCCACTGGTACACTTCCCACAGAAGAAGAAGCTGGTCCATTCTGTCTTGGACACTATAGTGCCTTATACCCTCGCTCCCCATAAGAGTAGCATTTGAAATTCGGTGCACCATCATTCTTGCCCAGAGAGTCCCTAGCCAAATGGCCCATTTTACCACACTGAAAGCATCGCCGATTGTCACTAGGTCCGCTCACTGACTGATTGTCACCACCACGTTTGTTCTAAGAGCCACTTACCTTGGATCCACCAAAATTTTTCTTTGAAAATGATTGGTTGTGCCCACCAATGGAAACACCACTCTCACTAGTGGTTCTACCAGACCACTTCTCACCAGATTTGCTTTTCTTCGCCCGGTGTTCCATCATATCATCCACATCTCTGCCAATCTTTCTAGCCATATCAACAAGATCAGTGTAATCCCTCTCTCTGAAAGTAGTCAATCTAGTAGCAACATTGGCATTCAAACCATGCCTGAAACGTTGGCAACGTTATTCGTACGTACTCACCATTTCCACAGTAAAATGAGATAAAGCCGCAAACTTTGCCTCGTACTCTGTCATAGACATAGACCCTTGCTTCAAGTAGAGGAAGGCATTCTTCTGATCCAGTCTATAGGTCGTTGGATAATATTGATCATTAAAGCCTTTCACAAATAGCTCCCAAATCATAACACGAGGAGCTACAACAACTTCCCCAATCACTGGCATCGTCACCTGCCTGTTGTATGCCTCCTACCAAAACAATGCTTCTCCCTTCAAGTTCAAGGGAGCCAAATTCACCTTTTGAGCATCAGATACACCCATAGTCGAGAATACTCTCTCGACTCCTCGCAACCATGCTTCTGCCAGTGAGGGTGATAGTGTTCCCTAAAATTTCATAGGACAGAGATGTCGAAAACAATCAAATATGCTTGTGGCGGCCGCACCCGCCTACTGATTCTGCTGCCACTGCATAAATGCAGCCTGATTCTCCAGAAACTGGTCCATAGCAGCCTCTACTCTCTCCGCATTAGTCATAACAGGAGGATTCACTAGTGCCGGAGGTTGATTTACCTATCCATCGGCAGAACCAGTCGAAGCAGTATCCTCAACATGCTCCATAAAAAGTCTGTCCAAACATCGAATTTCACATCATCATCACAATACTTAGTATTAAAATTCACAATACTAGAAAATACCATATGATATCATGCACCTACATCTGACACCCTATGGTTCATTTACAAGCCTTGTCCCTAAACACAACCCTAGACTTGGATTCTGATATATTGTGCTTTTTTGACTAACTTCCCAAGACTTCTCATTTGAAAATATGTTGATCAGGTGCTTTTCAAACCAGATTTTCGAGGTAGTCCATTAGTGTCAAAGTAACACACACAACAGTTTTGGAAATACATGACAACTATCTCACCCTAACTCTCACCTCAAAGAACTTTTCACCCTAAGTCACACCTATTCCAAGGATCTTACAAACCTACAGCTCTAATACCAAGTTGTAACGACCCGGCCCAGAAACTATACAAAGAAAGAGGATCTCGACGCGTGTTGCTACTTAATATCATCACACTAAGTAATTATCTGCAATATTGCTCTAAATAAAATCCCAAAACATAACTAATACGCAACTGCGGAAGCTAAAATAAATAAAACTCAAAGGTAGCTAGTCTCAAAAAAAGTACCACTAAGACCCAAATATGGTCAAAAACAGAAACTCATAGCCATAGCTCACAAGAGACAAAACAAGGTCTCGCTATCATCTACTAGTACTGCTCGTAAAAAGAGAAAAGGAACATCAACTCCCCAAAAATCTAGCATCTCTAACTTTCTAGACTCCACCTAGCACATCTAGACTTGGCTTGTAATGAACCGCTATGCTCCAAGATCTGTGTCACGCCCGAACCAATTTAAATAAATTAAATTGGGTTATTAAAATTTTTTAAAAGAAAAGGAGGATGGAAAAATAATATGTGTGGAGGGGTTAATAATATTTGAGGGATTAATGATGAGTTATAATTAAAATATTTATAACATATGTAAGTATATATATAATGGTTAGAGGAGTGGCACACAAGGGTTATAAGCTCTTATGAGTGAGGGAAAAGGAGTCATTAAAAAAGTTTGTCATTAGGGTGAATATAGGATGCTTACACTCTCATTAGGGTTGATACACTTATTTGGAGGCTAGAGAGGATTAGAGAGAGAGCCTTGAAGGATTAAACAAAATCAAGGCCAAACGCAAGGATTTTTTAGAAGAATCCTTCTCCAAAGTTATTCATCACATCTTAGAGGTAAACCCTATGTATTTAGATTTTTAATTTCGTACATAATTAGGCCCAGATTAAGGGTTTTTCACTAATCATGATTGGTGACTGAATTTCTAGATCTACTTTGAAAAATCTAGTTTTGGGGTGACCTAAATTATGTTTTTGAAATCCAATTTTTAGTATGATTTGAGGAAAGATGTGGACTTTATCTTAGAGTACTTGGTTTGAGGATTTTAGGCATGTAAAATAGATTTTATATGAGTTAGATTAAGAAAAATCGAAGAGTAATTAGAAGATTTTTCGATCTGCTGCCTAGTGCACTGACCGGTATGCGCACCGGTATACCGACCGGTATGCCGGTCTCATACCGGCCTTAAGGATTTTTCACAGTAGCTTTGGGTTAGTATAAAATCGAAAAAAATAAGCTAACCGGTATCCCGGCCGGCATGCCGGGCAGTATACCGGGTGTATACCGTTTTCATACTGGTTTTGGCGTATTTTGGGCAGTAGGTTGGCCCTTTAAAAAGAGTAAAATTTTACACTAACCGGCATGCCGTCCGGCATGCCAGGCGGTACATCGGTTGTGTACCGGTCCCATACCGGTCAGAGGAATTTTAGGAGAAAAGTGGGTGGGTGTTGTGGTTTCATTTTAAATTAATTATAACCACTTTTAAGAGGGATTTCCAGACTTTGAAGAATTCAAAATAGTAATGAAAATCCTTTATTTATAAATAGAGTTTTAAAAGGATTATTCACACATGCTTATATTATATAACATGAGATCAACCGGAATCTTCCAAGGCGATTTAGTATAGACATATTTAGCGAGTTTACACAGCTAGTGAGTGTGTAGATACCTTTTTATATATGTGCTTTATTTATGTGTGAGTTAGTGTTGAGTTATTGTGTGTGCTCACATGTTCTCATGTGATAAATGCATAAAGTTATCTGCTTTCCTTCCTACCTGCAAGCATGGATAAGAATGAGACATGTTACATGTCGAGGTTGGAACTGTGGGGCCAACGGCATAAGAAATTAAGTATATGATGCTATGGACATGTTATATGTCGAGTTTGGAACTTCGGAGCCAACAGTATGAGAAATTAAGTATATAATGCTATGGGCATGTTATATGTCGAGGTTGGAACTGCGGGGCCAACGGCATGAGAAATTAAAGAAAAGGTGCTATGGGCACGGTGTTATAGGCACATTATACATCGATTGAATTAAAGAGAGGTGCTATGGCACGGTGTTATGGGCACGTTACACATAAATTAAATGAAAGAAAGGTGTTATGGGCACGGTTAGAAAGAATATTTGAATAATGACATGATTTCGTGATAGTTGGGGAGAGACATCACCCCTTGGACAGTTGCATATTTACGTGATAGAAGGGGAGAGGCACAACCCATTAGTTACTTTTTCTTTACTTGTACCTTACTTGTACACTGTAAGTTTCTCTTTACATATCAAAGTGCATATATGACTGTTGTATCTGACACTCCTGGATATCTTTTGCTGTTTGTGTTTTGCAATCTATATCCAGGCCAAGAAGAGTAGCAGGTTCACATGCCAGCCATTATCGAGTTGCCACTTTTAGGGGCAGTTTAGTAGAGGTTGCTCCGTGTTAGAGACAGTTTCTTTGTTTTAGTTTGTTCAGCAGTTATGGTTTGAGATTAGATTGTTTCTTTTATGCCAGTTTGGAGTTTGAGAGTTATGTTTTTAGTGGAGTTTTGATAGACCACTTGTCTTAGA
Source organism: Monotropa hypopitys (assembly GCA_002855965.1). NCBI lineage: Eukaryota > Viridiplantae > Streptophyta > Magnoliopsida > Ericales > Ericaceae > Monotropa > Monotropa hypopitys. The sequence continues at coordinate 2,335 of NMUG010006300.1, read as the reverse complement.
GTTTTATATTTTCAGTACTTCCGCTGTATTTTTATTTCTCAGTCAGATTTATGAGATGGTTGCTAGTATATCACTTGGGTTTTCAGTTTTGATGCTTTGTTTAGTCATGTATCTATTTCCAGTTTATATATATTTATTATATTCTGGAATGGATCCTGACAGCTTGGTATCAGAGCTCTAGGTTGTTAGATTATGGAGTCAAGAGTGCTTGAGGTTGTGAGGAGAGAGTTAGGATGAGTCAGTAGAGTGTATATTCTGGGATTATTGTACGTGTTACTTTGACACCCAGGCAACTACCTCGAAATCCGATTTCAAAAGTGCGTGATCAATGTATTTTTTAAATGGGAAGTCTTGGGCAATTAAATGGAAAAGCATGCTATATCAAAATACCGAGTCTAGGTTAAGTTGAGGAGTGAGTGAGAGTATGATAGTAGAATGTTTGGAAAGTTGAGAATCGATGAAAAGGCATGGCTTGGAAAAGGAACCGTAAGGCTAAGGACACTTAGGTGTTGAATGATTTTTTTGCGTTGCACATTATTACAAGATGTGTTGTATTGTATACTTTATGTATAAATTGTCTCTAATAAATCTTTTTGACAATCAGGAGAGTATAATGGAGAATGTAGAGGATGCGGCTTCTACCGAAACTGTAGAGGGAGAGGTGAATCAACCTCCTACACCGGGGAATCCACCTCCCGTTGTTCCAGAGAATTGAGTATAGGCAGCCATGGCTCAGTTCCTGGAAAACCAGGCTGCATTTATGCAGTGGTAGACTGCACAGAGAGAGGGAGCCGCAGGAACAAGCTTGCTTGAGAGATTTCATCGGATGTATCCGGTAGAGTTTGGAGGGGCAGTGTCTCCCGCCTTAGCAGAAGAGTGGCTGAAGGGAGTGGAAAGGGTATTGCGAGCTATGGGAGCATCTGATGAGAAGAAAGTCAATTTAGCGACTTTCAATCTAAAGGGCGAGGCCCTAATCTGGTAGGAGGCTTATAGTCTCCAGCTGACGACAGTGGAGGATGGAGGAGTTCCTAGGGTTATCACCTGGGATTTGTTCATCAAAGGGTTCAATGATCATTTTTATCCGGAGAGCTACCGGACTGAGCAGGTGAATGCTTGCTTGTATCTAAAACAGGGAAGTATGAATGTGGATGAGTATGAAATAAAGTTTGCTGTCTTGTCACGATATGCAGTGGAACTGGTGAACACCGATACAAAGCGGTGTAAGAGGTTTTGCGGGGGTTTGATTCCCAGTATTGCGACATGCTTGACTCAGTTTAGAGAGAAGGACTATGCTGATTTGGTAGAGATGGCCAGGATGACTGGAAAAGATGTTCAGACTATGATTGATCATCGGGCCAAGAAGGGGAAGACGAATAGTAGTTGGTCAAGGAAAGCTACCAGTGAGGGTGGCTATGCAAAAAGCAGTGATGGGAAGACTTTTTTTGGCAAGGGACACGGTGGTTCCAAATCTTAGAGAAATTGGCAGAGAGGGAAAAACAGTCAGGATGGCAGTCAGTATTCAGGGGCTAGTGTGTAGAGCGGCGATCACCGCTATTTCAAGTGTGGAGGAGAGGGTCATCTGATCCATGATTGTCCGGAGAAGAATATTGAGATGCAACCTGTGAAATGTTTTTCTTGTGGAGAGATGGGACACAAATCATTTCAGTGCAACAAACCTCATAGTGCTGTAGCATCTTTAGTGGGCAGTGCAACAGTGGTGCAGGGCCGTGGTCAGGGTGCTAATGTTGTTCAAGGCAGAGTTTTTGCTGTGACACGTCAGGGGGCAGATGCAACACCAGATGTGGTTACAGGTACCTTTCTTATATCGGGTTTCTATACTCGAGTTCTTCTTGATTCAGGGTCTACCCATTCATTCATATCAGAAACTTTTAGTTGTATGCTTGATAGGCCTTCAGTGGCCTTACCTTATACTTTGGCCATATCTATGCCTATGAGGGAGACGGTTAGAGTGAACATTTGTTATCCGGATTGTGCTCTTGTGGTAGAGGGTAGATGGCTATCTGTAGATCTAGTGTCGTTGGCGATAACTGATTTTGATGTCATTCTGGGGATGGACTTCTTGTCAGCACACCATGCTCTGATTGATTGTTTATCTAAAGAAGTTCTATTTATTATTCCAGATGAGGGGAACATAAAAATTCATGGCGATAAGAAAGTAGGAAAATCTTGTCTTATTTCTAGTATTCGTGCTAGGACACTCCTTAGTAAAGGGTGTCAAAGCTATCTGGCCTACATTGTTGATGATCGGGAAGTGGAAGAAAAGATTTCAGATATTCCCGTGGTGAGAGAGTTTGGAGATGTGTTTTCGGATGAT
>NMUG010006299.1:0-12660 GCA_002855965.1 Monotropa hypopitys | reverse complement strand
ATATGTCTTGTTGCTCTCAAATATGAGTATCGTTTTGATGATACAAAAGTGATTCAAATTATTTATTTTGTTTGGTTCGTTGTTTGACTAGAAATAGAGACACGAACAAGACACGTTCAGGATAAACGTAAGTTATGAACATGTCCTTAAGGATGTCCTATTAGTGTGATTTTGTATATGTTCATGTCAAAATACTCTTTCAACTATAGTTGCAATCGGTAAAATCAATGCCAAAGTCCAGAGCAAGTAAGCTAAAGGATAAAGTCTGTCTCTTTCGGTCTCCACCATTTTTTAGAAAGATTAATAAGCCAATTCAACCTCGAGTAATCATCATTAGATCGCATGTCAAAAATATAGGTATCAAACTGATCAGAGCGCTAGTCAAAAACAAGGCTTTCACATTTATCCCAAGCTTGATTATAAGCGCTATTAGGGCCTCCCACATGAATATCAAGTTTCTCATTCTTCTTCCAATTTGAGAAACTCTTACCGACAAAATAATTGCCCGATTGATCTTCAATATCTGGCTTGAAAAGATAACAACAAAGGCAAAATGCAACATCTTTTACAATACTATACTCCAACCACGTAGGATACTTACAAAACCATGCCTTGTTAAATCGTCGTTTATTTACAAATAGTGTTTGGGAAAAAATGTGGTCATGAGGTTGGAAAGGACCCTTTTGCAAATAGTATCTGCAAATATGATCTTTTTCATTAAGATTATAATCACTAATTCGAGATCACAATCCAGGATCAATTGGAAGCTCCATCAGGTTAATTACGATACATCTTTGTTTAAGCGGTCGAGAATTATCATCATCTTTTTTCTGAAATAGACACAACTATTGATTCTATTTGATTGAAGTGTTTCTCCATCACTTAAGTAATATAACTGGTAAGACGAAAAAACAAAAAAAAAAGATTCATCAAAAGCAATAGTTGTTAAAGGTCACTTATAGTTTCAAAATATATTTTAACAATGTGTCCAAAATATAATAAGGAGTCTTGCAATCTCGTGCCCTACTCCAAAGAGCCTACCAACTTTGGAACATGACTTGCAATCAGGTGCTCCCAAAAAATAACTCAAACTAGCACAATTAGGAGTCTTACAATCTGGTGACCTGCTCCAAAGAGTTATTCAACTAAAAAATCACCAAAACCATGAGCTTGTCAAGTTGGATTCCAAGTTCTCATAAGTTACAATTCACTCTTCCACTACAAAGAAACAAAACATCAAACATGATATCAGGAATAAATCCAGAATTAAACAATTGACTAAGAACTTTAATGTTTATAACTGAGAACTTTAATCTAAGTCCTACATGAGCAATCAGTAACAAATTAGTAACAAAACAACAAACGAATAACTTTAATCTGGTCCATTATACCTAATAGACATATATACGATGCGACAATATTGCAAAAAACTAGTTGAAGATAACTAACCTTCAGCGAGGGGGAGGCGGCGAGAGAGAGGCGGTGAGAGGCAGATGAGACGAGGGCTAGTGAGCAAGAGAGGGGCGAGAGATAGCCCTATATTGGATAGAGTGAGAAAGGAGCGAGAGACGGTAGTTGAGTAAGAGAGAGAGGCGTCAAACAAGTGATAGACAAACGACGGCGAGCAAGAGCGACGGAGATGGACGACGACTCAGCGAGTTCGAGCGAGAGAGAGTTGTGCAGTTGCAGTAGGTCATCGGGAATTTGGTGGAGGTTATGTAGTAGGTCGGGACTTGGAGGGGTGGACGCTGGGGAAAAAACCAGGGGGTAAGTGCCTACCCTGGTCCCGACACAAGTTTGACAATATATATGAAAAAAGTATGTTAAATAAATAAGAATATAATTTTATGTGCCATGTTAGATTTATATTCCACGCATTACAATTAACTATTGGTTAGTGATATTGCGTGCGTTATCAACAATTTTACTCCACAACAATTTGAGGCCATATTGAGTGCGACTTTTGCAGAACCGTGTCCATGATGAAAGCATATGGTGTAATACCTTGAGTCTATAATTATTATAATTTGATTTAAATTATGTTTATTGGATTAATTTATCATTGCATAGATTTCATGACATATTGATTAATTTTATAGATTGCATAATAAGATCAAAGTGATGGGATTGGTCAAATTATAAAATGAAATAATTTGGGTGGTTAAGAGAATAAATTGAATAATTCCATTGGTCGTTGCATAATAAGTTTCGCGAGTCAGACATATAGAATCCCAGTGATAGATATGGAAACATACTTATTTATACTCTCTAATTATACATTTTGTTAACCCGGAGTAGTATATTTAATTAGTTTTGTGACATTTGCAGTTTCAATCAAATTTATAGGAATAAAATAGGAAAAGGATGAATAAATGGCCAAATAGAGTATACAAGGGTGAAAGCACAATTTCCATACACTGAGACGTCTGTAAAGATGCCCCGGTCAACTTTGAAGAAGGGCCCAAACTCCGAAAACCAAGCTTGAAGCTCAAACCAGCAGAACAGTGTCGCCAATTATTGATAACCTAGTTTGTGCGGTTATTGGTAACTAGAAACCGAAAGCCACAGAGCAGAGGCATGTGTTACTGGTAATAGGCATGACCTATTATAGGTAACATACATAGTGCAACAAAAAAATAGAGGCATGCGTTACTGGTAACAGGCATGCCCTATTATCGGTAATGTGCACTGCGCGGGTAAAAAATATATGAAGGCGGGTTGTTCAATTTTTAGAGGGTTTTGGGAGGTAAACCTAATTAGGGCTATATAAGGACTATTAGTGGGCCAAAATACACATCTTGGAAGTTTGGGAAATCCTATGGAGGCAAGAGGAGAGTTCTATGATGGCTACCACCATTGACGAACAAACTTATTCTTCTCCAGACTTTAATTTCATGTAGACTTTAAATTCATGATTTATCTTATATTCACAAAAATCCCCAAATTATTCGAAACCCCCTCCTGTTTTCCTATGGTCAAATTAATTGTATATTATTGAAATTGGATATTGGATATGAAAATTGAGTCATAGAATCATATGGATTTCATTTGTTAATAATATAAGAAATTGGTAATTTTAGTTGGGATGGAACATGCACTAATATGAAAATTGGAATGGTAAATGGAAATTGATGTTGGAATTGGATTCATATGTTGAAATTGAAATCAAGATTAGAATTGAATTGGAATATTATTTATATTGTTATGAATGGAAATAAGTTGGTTATTTTTGGGATTTTGTTTCCCTGGATAGATATCATCCAAGACATTGTGCAATGGGGGTTTGACTATGATCTCCTAACTGATCGAAGAATATGAGGATTAGACAGATAGTTTTCTGTTGGAAATAACCAAAGTAATGTTCTATTACTCCAAAACATGATAAAGGAAGGAATTGTATGGTGGTTTGGAATTGGCTTATGATGCAATTCTTGGGATTCATCTATGTATAATGAAATTAGTAAAATAATGGAATGATATCAAATGTAATCAAATGGTGAATCTATAATCAGATCATGGTCGGACGCTTTAGTATCTCTCTCATATCATTCATCAATGTGTGTTTCTCTACCCTAGCACAACTGAACCACAATCACGTGCATCATTAGATATAGATTTTCCTACGATGCATAACATTCTTTATTTTTTTGGTAACGAGCCCAATCCATGATGGTTCATATGCTTTTGAATGTTGGTAATTCTATTTATTGTTGAGAAGTTTATTTTCATAGTAGAAGGTTTTCAATTATGTTTTGAGAGTATTGGAAAGAGACTTGTAATAAATAGTTGGTTTTGGATTTTTTATTTGGATAACGAAACTTATTTGCATTCTATTTGTCTGGATATCACTTAATGAATGTGATTGGTTTTTGTGAACTTTTGGGATAATTATTATGGTATTTAGTCACTTCTCATTTATAAAATAATTTTAAAATGATTTGAAAATTCAGGACATGACAAGTCGGTATTGAGAACTTGTGTAAGAAATTATAGTTTAAGTTGTATTAGTTCAAGGAATGGTGGTACCAGTTCTAAGAGGTTATATGGGAAATCCTTATTGGGTTTGTACCGATACAATGTATAGTTGTACCGGTACTAATAGGTTTTGTTCGAATTTTGGGAAGTGGCCTTGAGGCAATGTAAGATGATGATTTTAAAGGGGTTTGACTTATCTAAACTCATTACTAGGATCATGAAAATTATATTGGTAATTGAGTATTTTCTATATCATGCATATCATGCATTGATTCAATTAAATTTATTTGTTCATCAATTGATTAAGATCTTGATATTGATACAGGTGAGAAAGCAAGCACTTTAGATATTCCAAAGTCATTGATGATCTTATTAGTTGGTATCGATGAGTTTGTTAGAGATCATAAAACATGTATGCAATATGACATCTCTTAACCATGCGTATTGTTTTATTGAATTTTCAATTATGATGGAATATTGTCATGAGGATTGTGATTTTCGATTATGAATAATTTGTGCAAAGAATGTGAATGAGAATATTGTGGAGCATATGATAAGCGCTTGTGGAATTGATAACAATTATAAACATTGTTAATTGGTGAGGGATTGAGGAGTGAAGGCATATGAAAATGACATGGCCTACGTCTCACAATGTATATGGCATGTAAACCTGGATATTGTGATATGAACATCAATTATACAAAATACAAAGTTGTCCCAGTCTGTCATTGATTTGTCCCAGTCATATATTTGTGTCCTAGTCATATCTTTTTGACACGTCATATCTATACACAATCTATTACACAAGATAGAATGGTGTGAGCCTCACATATTTTTCATATATATTTTCATACACATTTTGTACATACATTCTCTACACATTTTTCATACACATCTATTATATTTATTATACAAAATATCTTGGTGTAGGCCCCATACATTTTTCATACACATTTTTATACATATATTCTCTATACATTTTTATACACATTTATCATGAGTGTCGAAGGCACGACTAACACCTAAAGTTTCATTGTACCCTTGGATATTGTGTTACGCTTTCTATTCTATCGCCCTGTGTCATCGGCACGAACTATATCGAAAACACGGATTGAGTGTCATCACTCATCATGAGTGCCGAAGGCATGAATTAGTGTCGAAGGCACTATTAATACCCGAAGTTTCATCGTACTCTTAGGTATTGTGTTGCACTTTCTTTTCTATCATCTCGTGCCATCGGCACGGGCTATCACTAGTTCTATACATGTTCAGTACATGCATACATGCTTGTATATATCGGGTAGTCAAGGTTGTGATCCAACGAACTAGTGTGCCGAATAATGTTGTTGATCGAACCATCAAATGGAGAGTGATGCCAAGTGAGTTATTAACGCGCCAAATGAAAATATTTAAAGTAAAAAGAATCAATTGTCGAGAATGTGAATGTGATAAATGTTGGGAATTGGTTACATGTTCCTTTATGATGTGTTTTATTTATGAGAATGTTGTATGTGATATATTGTTATCATATCTAACACACTCCTGGATTTCCTTTATTGTTTTTTTATTGAAAATCCAAGTTTGGGTGAAATTAGTCCAAGTCCACTACAAGCCGAGTCGATTGGGATTTGAGTGAGCAAAGTCAGTGCAATATTTTAATTGAGATTGTTTAATTTATACAGAATTGTTAGTTGGGTTTGACAGTAGTTGAACTATAGAGTGTTATTGGTGAGAGATGCCCTTTCATTCTATCGAGAGATTTAATTTATGATTAAGTATTGAGTTTTCCTTGTGATAAGGAGTATTTTCAACCTGGTGGATTTTTAGCTTATGTTGGTTTATCTTTACTTATGGCTTTTATATTAAGTCTTTCGTTGTGATTTTATTTTTTTGGTGAGAATTATTGTGGTCTTTATAAGCATTTGAGGTTACAAGTTGTGGTTTATCATCACATCTTTGTGGTCGGGTGAATCATATTAGCTTCGTTTCGGGACAGGGCGTGATAGCTTGATATCAGAGTGAGGTTTATTAAGATTCTAAGATGTGAGATGGATTAAGGATGTGAGATCTTTTGATGTGATAGTTAGAGTGTTGTCGGTTCTGAAGGGTATCAATGATTTGGTAATTTATAGTGATGCATCTTTGCAGAGTTTGGATTGTGTGTTAATACAACAGGAAGAAGTAATTACTTATGCATCTAGATAATTAAAACCAAATGAAATAAATTACACTACCCATGATTTGGAGTTGGTATTTTCACTTAAGAAATGAAGACACTATTTGTATGGAGTTACTTGTGAGATATATACCAATCATTAAAGTCTATAATACTTATTCACCCAAAAAGATTTGAACTTAAGACAAAAAAGATCAATGAAACTAGTTAAAGATTATGATTATTCAATACACTATCATCTGAATAAGGCCAATGTGGTGGTCGATGTGTTGAGTTGGAAAATAGCAAGGAGTTATCCGAATGTAAGATTAGGAGTGATGGTATGTTGTTTAGCAGTAGAATGTGTGTCCTTAATGATGTGGGGTTTTGGAGTAAAATTTTGGAAGAAGCTCATAGTTCGGCATATGCGATGCATTTGGGTGGAAATAAATTATTCTGTAACCTTCGGAAACATTTTTGGTGGAAGGGGATAAAAAGAGATATAGCAGAATTTGTGTCCAAGTATTTGACTTGCCAGCGATTAAGGTGGAACACCAACAACCAACAAGTTGGTTATAGAAGTTACCAATACTAGAATTATCATGCCTCGTGCCGGCTACATTGCTCTAATGAGGCTGCATCGGCCAGGAATGACGATAGGCAAGCATGATTACTCATCTAATCAAAAGTCATTTTGTGGCTTATCTAAATCATTTAATCATACACACTCTTAATCACGCTCATAAAGGATTTTATAAACACTAAGAAATCATACAACTATCATATTGTCTAAAAAGAGACGACTAATTAAAAACGGAAGCACATGCATTTAAAACCAAAGAACTATCTTTTATTACAACTTTTCTATGACATAATAATAAACAAATGTACATTCGTCCTGATCAAAGTAGAAACTAATATGTACAATAGTCCTGAGACAAGTAAGAGTCCTATCTACGTCATCATGTGTTAGACTCCCCCACGAATTAGTAGTGGACATCAACTCTCAGCTCTATCAAAATCTCTAATATCTAAAAATGGGAAACACAAGAGTATGTAAATCGTGTAGTAATTTAAGAAAGAAAGCTATTATAAATAACACATATGCAGTTTATAAAGAACAAAATCGCATGTCCCACAACTAAGCAAATCATCAGGGTACTTTGTCGCATCTACCCATGATCACACGGCCACATATCATAGTCACACGACTACACATCATAGTCACTCGACTACATAGTTGATTCCCCAATTCCACATTTACCAATAGATTTATACTTAAAATTAAAGCATGAATAAGCATACTCGCATTGATTTTATACAATTGTCGAGCATCCTACTTCTTGGAGGGTTCAACTTCCCTAGCCTCATCACCTGGCCAAGCTAAAAATGTCAATAAACGAGACATAATTTAACTTGAATAAACAATAAATGTGCAATAAAATTATTGCATAACTTGTTTTGACCTTCTCTATATTTATTTCTTTCATTTCTAATTATCCATTATATTTATTTTTAATTTTAATTTATTTTCATTTCTTAAACCCATTGCCAGAATTCCACTAGAACCCAGAAATATTGATATACAGATTGATGTATACCGATATGTTTTACCTCCTTACACATATCGTAATACCACTGGGATGAACACACTTCGATATGCCTTTTTAACACACATATCGATATACAGTTATTATGCATATCGATATATGTCCTTCCTTTACTCATACATAATGATGCAACTGACATTACATATCGATATATACTCTATTCGTATCTATATTGATTGGTTTAACAAGCTTCAAATATCGATTGGTTAAGCAGACCTCACATATCGATATATGATAAAATCATATATCGATATACATTAAGAAAATTCCAGAACATTAAACAGATTATCTTCTCCTCTAAATTTTCTAAATTTTCTAATTTGATCAATGATTCAATTTATAAATCCAACTCTAGAAATTGATTTAGATTCATGAATTCATGAAAAATTCTTACTCTATAGCCTTTAGAACCACCTAATTTCATCAAACCCAAAATCATCCGAAACCCTTATTTTATGGTTTTACAATCAACTCTCGATTTTAATCAAAAACCATACAAAACTCAGATTCAATTCACAACACTTGATCAATACAGAACGTAATATTATTATTACCCGTCAATTGAGTTCCCGAACCCTTGCACTTGATTTCCTAATCAATTTCCGACGATTTTCCCTTGTTTCTCTTCTTTTCTCACTCTTAGTTTTTTCTTTCTCTCACTTTTCGATTTTCGTGAGTTTTTAAGTGAATGAGATCATTCTCCACTGATTGTATTAATTTAGGAAGCACATAAATTCCACCGATCAACCTTTAATCAACACACGGACTCTTTTACATATTGATATACCAATTTTACATTTCGATATTCAATCTTTTATTCAACATTTCAATATGCACAGAGACCTACCTATTCCCACTGAATGCTCACATATCGATATACGCTTGAGCACATATCGATATGAGCTGGCTTTCTCCAGCCAAATTCCTAAGAGCTAAAATACCATATATCGATATACTCTCGATCACATATCGATATGTGATCACTAACTAATCACACATATCGATATGGGCATCAACCTATTTCAGTATATAGAACATCTCTGGGCCAAAGACCAGAGAGCAATCATACACATACCAACATATAGTTCTTCCCTACTAACACATATCGATATACATGCTTTTTAATCCAATTACCCAGTGAACTTCTTATTTACTTATAACTTATTCCGAATTAACTCAAACTTTTGATTTAGAATTTTATTAGTTTAGCACCCTATTTTAACATATAACCCACTCTTTCAAGATTATTCTAATACACATACTCGTGTTAATTCTTTAATCGAATTATTTAAACTATCTCAAAGAGATAATCAACAGTATTTAAGCAAATTACATGAATAAACTTCCATTAAAGTAAATTATAAATGAATTTTTTAAGACAGGTGTTACAACTCTATCCCACTTAGAAAATTTCATCCTTGAAATTTAAAATATCTGGTTCGAACAGATACGAATACTTATACCTCGTACTGTTTTCTCCTTCCCCGGTTATTTCTTCAATCCCATGATGATGCTATATTACCTTTACCCATGGTATTACTCTTGTACACAATTTCTGTTTCTTTCTATCAACTATTCTGATCAATTTTTTCTCATAAGTCAAATTCTTGCTCAGTTCCACTGACACGGACTCCAAAATACAGGATGTATCCCCAATGAATTTTCAAAGCATCGACACATGAAAAATGTTATGTAAACGTGATAATTCATCTGGCAATGCTAGACGATAATCTATCACCCCAATCTTTTTCACAATCTTATACAACCAAAAAAAACATAGTGCCAATTTACCTTTCCCCTAAAAATGCATAACTCCTTTCACAATCTAATACAACCCAATAAAATGCCATGCAATCGAATAATTTGATCATCATAAATCTTCGCATATTTGTCCACACTATAAGTAGTTTTTACCGCCAAGAAATGTAATGATTTTGTCAAACGATCTACAATCACCCAAATTGAATCAAACCCCAATTTAAAATGCGACAATCCTACTATGAAGTCCATCGTCACATGTTCTCATTTCTATTCTGGAATCAGTAAGTTCTGTAGTAACCCTGTCAACCTTTGATGTTCGATCTTAACCCGTTCACATGTCACACATATGGCCACAAATTCAGCTACTTCCCTTTTCATACCTTTCCATCAAAACTTTTCTTGTAAATTCTGATAAAGTTTATTGCTATGTGGATGCATTGCATATGCAAATCTATGATCTTCTTCCAAAATTTCCTCTTTCAATCTATCTCCAAATATCAATATATCATCCTACTAAATTTTAAATCTGTAGTTTCACCATTTACTACCCCTTGTATCAATGCTATCAAGTACTCATCAGTTTGTTGTCCCTCCCAAATTCGATCAATAAACAAAGGCCGAACACAAAACCGGGATGTTAGCCCAAGAGCAACCAAGAGGGGGGTGAATTGGTTTTAAAGATTAAAAATCTAGATCAATAAAAATTTAAAACATGTATCTAGTGAATTAAAAGAACAATGAATAAGCAATAAGTAAGAAGAAAATATAGAAGAACTCGGATTTATAGTGGTTCGATTGGGTGATCCTCTTCCAACTTTACATGCACTTTGTCCTCACAACCTATGAGAGTTCCACTAACTTGCAACCTTTGGGTGATTGCAAACCCTTACAACCTTAAGAAGCTAGTGGTGTTCTTCAACCTTTCTTGCTTGAGAGACTTGGCGGGTGCTCTCCAACCTTTTCCAAGGAACAACCTCCTTGAGTTTCTTTACAAAAAATGAACAAATAATAGAAGTAACTTGGAGAAGAGAATCTCCTTACAATCAAACTCTAAGAGAGATATGAAAATGAAGTACAAAGTAGGAGTATGATAATGAAGCACAAAAATAAGTATTTAGAAGTTTGAGAACTTGAAAACTTTGAATATGAAGCTTGAGAAGATTGTCGTAAGTCTTCAAGAGGCCCCAAGGCCATTAAATAGGCCCTCAATCTCCAACTAGCCATTTATAACCATTGGATGGCATTGTGGTAATTTCTGAAACATCCAAAATGAGAAAATCTGCACAATTTGATGGACCGATATGGCACCGGTATACCACCAGTATACAACCTGGTATACCGGGCAGTATACCAGTTATTTCACTCTCAAGAAAATGGATGGGCAATAAGAATTCAAGGGACCAGTATCCTAACGGGTATGCCGGTCAGCATACCGAGCAGTATACTGGAGGGATTCCGGTTACACTTCTGCTTATTATGTTGAACCAAAACTTGTTAGGCTTGATCACTTGAGTTAGTTTTTACAATATCTACACTTTCATAAAGACATATTTCCAAAAATACATAATCACAAATTTCCTTAGCAAGATAAACATATCTAAGTAAGATTAATCAAACAAGAAGGGATAAGACTTGACTTGAAAATTATTTGATTAAACCATAATCAATTTTATTTAATTTATGTCAAGTAATTTGACAATAAGGCTCATCATCAAAACCATAGGAACAATTTCATAACCATTTGGGGACAACAATCTCCTCATTTCTAATGATGACACAAATTAAGAGAAATGGTTCAATTTTTCAAAAACTTTTTCAATGATACTCTCCCCAAGCATATGCATAATCTTCAAGATAATTTTTTAAATATACTCCCCATAAGCATGTGTATAGACCTTACTTGTACAGTGTACATACAAGGTCACATACATAGAGACTGTTGGGTAAGCCCGGATTTACTCGCTCACTAGTTTCTAGGTGGCGACAGTGTGGAACCCTCAATGGTGGGGTAAAAAAAGAAGAGATCAAGTTTAACCGTATTCACCATGACTTTGGTGAATCTTACCATATGCACATATACCTTGAAAATTTTTCAAGATTTCTCTTCCTTCTCCCCATGTGTCATTATCAAAACAAAATCTAGCACAAGATAGAAAATAATGAAATAGAAGGCATAACATAATCTATAAGAAATTGATATCATCAAGTGTCAAGTTTTTAACACACTTGGACTTTGAAAGAGAGCAAAACATCAACAAAAACACAAGTAGCAGTTTATTAGAAATCGTCATAAAAGTAAAAGAAATAGAAGAGATTACTCATCATCATCATCTTGACTCAGTGCTTGATAAGGAGGAATTGGGTTGAAGTTTGGATATCATTTCCTATAATAATTTTGGTAACCATTGTTGTTAATTGGCAATGTGTCGAACCCTTTCCCTTAATTCGAAGATGTTTTGGTCATTCCTTATTTGATAGTTGTTGAATGAGTCTAATATTGAGGTTTGATTTGTGTTAAGGGAGACAAGTTGACCCAAAACTTGGTCCATGAATTCTTGAGGCAAGGATGAGGGATGAGAACATTCTCCTTGGTTCGTAGGAATTGGTCTAACATCCTCAAAATTAGTCGAACTCCGCCGACTAGGGTATTTTGGCTTTGGATAGGTTAAGGGGGACTTGTCCAAGGTATTCATCGTCTCTCTTCTAAGAGAAACCTCAAAATGTTGAAAAACCTTCGTGAGGAGAGCTCCCAAGGGTAAGGCCTTTTGCCAGTCTTGTAAGACTGAGGTCATCTCATAAAGAATAACATAGCCCAAATCCAATTTTAGACCCTTCAACAAGCAATACATGACATACATTTGTATCGGTGAGGCTGCATCGTAGTGACCGACCTTTGGAATAATGTTCTTATAAATGTGTGAATGCATGAATTTTACCTCATGTGAAAGTTCATTTCAATGAATTTTCCTGCCTATTGTTCTATCAATGGTAACAGTTTGAAGAAGCGGAGTGAGGTTGTTGAACGCATCTTTCAATTCTTGATCACTAGTGAAATATACTTGTAAATTTCCAATAGAACTACCAATAATTTCAAACATTACGTCTACATCTAACTCAATGAATTAGCCCTTAACATAGGATTTGATGATGTATGAATCC
>NMUG010006298.1:0-12660 GCA_002855965.1 Monotropa hypopitys | reverse complement strand
TAAACACCCTTTTACTCAACACCCTTTTCTCAAAAACATTTCTCATTCAATCATTTGAAATCATTTTAAAATCTTTTCATATTTCTCAACTCATTCCATAAATATGTGATCCATAGGGTTTCCCTTTTTCACAATATTTTCAAAACTCAACACATTTTATACTAATAAAAATATATAACTACTTTAATTTATACTAATCATAAAAGTACTCACATGATAGAGATTACCCCTAAATGGCTTGCTTTCCTTTCCTCTGAGCTGAAGATGATGGCTCCTCAACACCTAGAAATATGCCTAACATAATATAATAAGTATTTGATAATTTCTTTATAAATAGCTTACTGAGTTTTTCATTAAAATCCCCAAAATTATGATTTTTCTTTAAATTTTATAATTCAACCAAGACACGGGATACCGGTATCACAGAAACCCGGGATACCGGTATCACAGCATAAGACTCAGATACTGGTATCATGCAAATCCCAGATACCGGTATCAGAGCCAATGCTTGGGATACCGTAGCTCCGGATACCGCAGTTCGGGATACCAGTATCCTGACAGACTCGGATACCGATATCACAGCTCTCTGGGATACCGGTTTCACAAAATTCCTAATTAATTTCCAACAAATCACTTACTTTAACTTATAATCAACTCCAGTATTTATCTTAATATTTTTTATTTATTATAAACCTTAATTATTAATCGTTAATGACCAAAGTTGGCAAATCGTGAATCGAATCGTGAATCGGAATGACCTTTTTCCGAATCGTAAATCGAATCGTGAATCGCTCCGATTCGGTCATTATTTCTAGAATATGTCAAAATTTATATTTATGCCTTTAAGTGAAAAAGAAATATTGTAAAAATAATTATTTTATAACTAAATCAATAAGAAACTTGTCCTAAGTAATGAATTGAGGATCATGTCGCTCAATATGGAAGACTCTTACTTGTATTACAAAATATGTGAATTGAATGAATGTGATTTGTCATTTTTGTAAGCCAAGATTAAATTAACATTTTAAGATTTTTAAGATTACTATGTCATCTTTTGTCTCGGGCTCCCTCTATTGCATAAATTATTTTGTTATAATTATTGATCCATATGCGTACAAACTTATAAAATAATAATTTAAGATACATCATACAAGAAAATATTATTTGAATATTTTTAATGAAGCTAAGAGAAATTGAATACAGTAAGAATCCATAAATGGTTGCATACACATTGCAATATTCTCAACTTCAAAAATATTTATAACACCTATATTTTATACCATTCAAGTCTATCTATACCTATGTAAAAAAGACCATTCCAAATGAATGTTATGAAAAAACTACAAAATAATCTTAAATAGCTCACTTGACCACTTCAAATAACTATTTTTACAAATAAAACGTGTTAATAAAGTGAATCGTTTTGCGTTTGTCAAATCGAATCGTATGATACGTATCGTGAATCGCAAACTTTTTACCTTCCAACGATTCACCTACAGATACGAATCGATAGCTCGGTGTATCGACTCGAATCGTACGATAGACATCATCGGCGTGTCTGAAGCGAATAGGGAAAAACTTAGCTATGTATGTGCTTCATAGTCATCTTGTAATGGATCGTAACTCTCCACCATCTCAATGATCATGCCAACCTTAACCTACAAACCAAATTCCTGCACCTTAACAATTTCAAAAATATCTAATCCCACTTACAAAGATGGTCATGCATAACATGGTTTTGAGATTAAAATTCCATGTTCCGCTCTTTCTATCCTTCTCTTGCATTCTGATTCATCTCAAAACACCAATAACACAAATTCCTTACAAGGATTCTATACTTCTCTATTGTTCAACTCAATAATTAAAACTAATACTAGGAAAATTTGGCACCTAAACAGGCAACCCATTAAAAGGGTTTTCCTGATAAGATCGTAGAGATATGCACTTTCCTCCCAACTACCAAAAATCGTTTCAAGTATAACAAATATGCAAGAAGCAGCTCAAGTTAAATATACAAGATGGAACAAGTATATCCATGCACAATTGTGTGTGTGTGTGTGTGTCGGAGAGAGAGTCAAAATATAAGAACTTAAGATTAGCACACACAAAGAGACAGAGTCAAAATGGAAGAAGACCTTAAGATTATCACAAAAAGAAAAAATTAAACTATGACATGCCTTGTAAGTTTTAGAGTACGCAGGTTATACACATCACATAGATCTACACAACACAGTGTTTGAGTGATTTAATCAAGTTATTCATAAGTATACCAAGGAGTGAACTTTCCTCTCCGAATGATCAGATCTATAGAAGTGGTCAAATCTTCTGACCACTACAATAATTACCAAGTTAAAAAGCAAATGATAGAACTTACAGACCTGTTCACATTTCCCCAGGCTCTCCTTGTCACCAGTGTAATTCTAAAGAGTCATAAATATGAAAATCAAAACTAAATAAGGGAAAGCACGAGAAAAATGACCAAGATGATGATAGATAACAGAACTTTGAAGCGGGTGATACTTTATGCTAAAGTGTCACCTTAAGAAGTTCCATTTCTTCTTTAGTGGGACAAAACTTTATAAGATTTTCCACCTGATCAGCATCTAAAATTGATTCATCCATCGCTAGTGCTGCAGCCTGTGGAAGTGGAACGTTACTGCAGTTAGGAGTGGAATTTGAAAGAAGATAACCTTAATATTTGAAGACAAACACCTACAAGCATCAATTCCATGAAGTATCCCATTCAACATCAAGAAATACATTTTTTTTGTTAGCATCAAAATATCTTTGTCGAAATAAAGCTGAGTTTATAATGGACACAAAAATAAAAATATCAACAAAGTAAAAAACTAAGTCAATTCCTTTTTCCTCGATATTAAGAACCAAATTGTTCCTCATTAAATCATTATTCGAATTAACATAACAATAACATTACCCATCTAATCCTATATCGAAGGGGATATGGGTGGGTGAGTACTGGAGATAGACCTAACTTTTGTCAATATATGCACATGATTTGAATCAACATGTTATTAACAGTTTACTTGTTTACTAGTTGGTAACGGG
Source organism: Monotropa hypopitys (assembly GCA_002855965.1). Classification (NCBI taxonomy): domain Eukaryota; kingdom Viridiplantae; phylum Streptophyta; class Magnoliopsida; order Ericales; family Ericaceae; genus Monotropa; species Monotropa hypopitys. Next base: position 9,594 of record NMUG010006298.1, on the reverse strand, counting down.
TTCACTATCTTCGTTAAGATATCTTTTCGACTGCGAGATGGCATTGCATAGTAATGTCTTGACAAAATTGTGTTTGGTGCACGACAATTCTTTTGTGATCAACGAAGAAAAACTTTCAAATACAAAATTGCAAATGGGACAACAGATCGACCAAAACCAAAATGAACACAAGTTTTGAATCTCTAGAAATCAAGGATAAAAAACAAATCCCTTAAAGACGGTACGGTGAAGCCCAAAATGTAAAGCCGAATAAATTGTCCCATAAACCCTCCTTCAAATTTCTTGTTGAATCAACATTGGTCCGTTCAAACCATGCAAAACAAATAACCCCATGGCACACATCTTTGAAAAGACCAAGCTTGGCCAATTGAAGCAAAGCAAAATCATATATAGGTACAAGACAATCAATCTCGCATAGATTCCTTGAATTCATTAAGTACCCATGTCAAAGAAATGACTCTATCTTAAGGATGTAAGATGTGTCCCTCATATACAGTTGAACGTGCACCAAGCAAGCATACCCATGGAATCAAATTTGATTACACAATTGCACGAAACCACTCTTTACATTTCCAGAAAATTTTAGCACAATAACCATTCAAACAAATGCTACGCCAAACACCATATCTGTAACAAAGAGAGAAACTAGTCCAACGTAAAAAAATCACTAAATTTGATAATTTAAATCTTACCACCATGTCTGAAAGTGGCATCTTGACTTTTGTGAGCATAATTTCAGTGTTATTGGCCCTCCTCAGGTCAATCTACAATGCAAGGAGAGGAACAGCGGTCAGAACACACTCAAGAAGTGACGAGAAGAAATGAGCATCACATTGCAAATAATTTTCCAGGAATAAACCATAACAAATTGTTCTGCAACCATCATTAATCAACTGTTACCTACCAACATTTTTAGCCAAGAAAGATGTGGATTTATTACGTTAGTCCTTATTTGATTTATTAACCATATAGTTCTTTATCTGCAGAGAGTGATCACTCTCCGCTTGTTATCCTAGTTTACCATGTGGTCTTCCTTCAAAACAAAACCCAGTTCGGGTGCACAGGTAGAGCAGATTTGAGAAAAGATTGGCAAGGTGGAAAGAAAATATTGTCCAAAGCAACGATGCGTAATTTAATCAAGAACACCTTGTCCAGCATACTTATTGGCTCATTCATTATTCTTTCTTCACTGGCAATAGAGGCTTACAAAGGTGGAATATCATTTCCTTAGCAAAATCACTTGATGGACCAGCAGATAGCGTGTATTCCAGTAAGAGAAGGTGTCTTAGGTTTAGCAGATTAAATTTACTGAAATAAGGCACTTGTGAAATGGCTCTGGAGATTGACCTGCAAGCTGGATAGGAGGCCGCAGTGGTGGAAGCTAAGCATGGTTCCTGGTGGGGTGATTGGCCTACTCCAAAGGTCTACTTCTTACATGGCAGAGGGCTTTGGAAAGGAATTCAAACTATTTAGGATGACATTGTGGGTCAGTGGTTTGCTGAAGTTTGGTAACTGGAGCTGGACAGAGCATGTACTTTGGCCCTTATAAGTAGTGCAGGAACCTAAGTAGCACGAACAGATCTAAGAAGGTGGCATGGTTGTGTTTGATGGGTGTCTATATTGACAACTTTTCGACACTGCCGCCGCTTATCTACAACCATTCAAACATTCTTTTTATGTTTTATAGATCTCAAAACCAGAACACCTCATGACAGATGACCACAAATCCATTACTGAAACATAATGGAAACCAATGTTCTAAAAGGCACTAGCCAAGCGGTCGAGAGGGGCCTAGGCAGTTTTTTATTTATTCATTCATTTATTTATTAAGAGAATTAATATTTACCTAATACAACAATAAATAATGCATATGACAAATTTTTTTTATAACATCAAATATATAATATTCAGGACTTAAGGCTCTGTTTGGTTTGATTTGATTATTAAATATATAATATTTCTTCTTAGTCGCGGCGGACCACTACCGCCTAGCCTTGAAACAGGTGATTTGCAAAAAAATCACAATTGAATACCATGATAAAACAAAACAAGGTGGAATAATAAGATGACAAAATGTTTTATTCTTTTGTTTACATGAAGTATGATCTATAAAATTATTGACTATGTGATCTTTAAAAACTTTAAGTAGCATTATGTTGCTGTTTTCTTTATCGTTCTTTGAATAAGATGTTCATGTGTTCCATGTACAAAACATACACACGTATACTTTTGAAAATTCCCCTTGCATTTAGTCCAACAGTTTTTGAAAATTGCTTGTGCCCGTGTCCGTCCCAAGTCGTGTCGCGTATCCATATATGTGCTACTTCGGCAGGAAGATTAGATTGAAAGATGATTTCCCTGTTATATTAATGTTGCAATCATGAGGCTTTTGGTGTGACCATGTCTGTACTGTCTGCAAGCTCTCTTGTTCACCTCTTCTTTCTTATTTGACTATTTTTAATGGCAATCAAACAGAGAACAATAAAGATATTTATAAATTGATAGAGGTACCGCCAATTCAAGATAAATAATAAACAGAAAAAGATTAAGGTGATCTGGTCACATACAAAAAAACAGTAGATGTAATGGTAAAGAAAAACAATGACTGTTAGTGAAATTACTATGGGGACAGGACAACCTAAATTGATATGGGATGTTGTGGTAAAGAATGATAATATATATAACATAACAAATAATCCTTAATAGAGCAGAATAGCACAACAGAGTTTGTGTAGGTGACCCAATAAAATGGAAGACAAATGCCCAGCTTGGTTTGTTTTATACTCGGGTGGTCATTTAGGTCTTCCCCTCCCTTAATGTTTTCACTAATACTAACCTTACCGTTTAGTTTAAACATGCATCTATATGGTTTTTTTGAATCTAACAAAAGTACCTTCCATTGTTTTCTCTCAAAACTATCTTTAACTAGTGTTTAACTAGTGCTAACTGTATCGATTCACAATGTTATCATTTCTAATTCTCTCTTCTCATCTGACCATACATCCACTTTCACATCCTCATTTCAGCTCCACTCGTTTTTATTTTCGTTGTTTCTTCGTTGCTCAAAATTTTGTTGTTGACCTTTGAGTTGTTGTACAAAGCTTTTAGTTCTATTGTGTAGGTATTAATCTATCAACCAACCTACTTTGATTCTACATATTACACCTTTGAAATGACATTTTGGTATCTTACGGTTTTGAGTGCTCACTTCTTCACTCTTAGTGTTTCTAAAAAAATCAACGCCGACATTCCATATTTAGGTTTGGTCCTACTATTTTAAACCTTTGTTATTCTCCAATACTTCTCTTCAAATTTCGGAAGGTACTAGAAATTCGACAAACGAGTAATGGGCAGGCAAGTTAAACATAAATCACTTTTTCTCATTATCCATGCCCTAAGCATGGGAGATCAGGCAAGGAAGGAATATGATGGATAGGCATTAGAAGTGTTAATACAAGGACAAAACACAGCAAATACAGTTAACCAAGCGAGTAAGAACAAGTATGCAACATTTCCACGTGCATAGCCTCCCTTTAGACAAGGGTGTATGAAGAAAAGCATTTCTGTCAATAATTAAAAGTGAATACGGCATGGAGAGGGGTGGGAACAGCAAATTACTAGTGTTGGATTAATTAAACGTAGTCCCAACTATCCGAGACTCATTCCATGGGCCTTTGTTCGAACCCCACCTAGCCATTCCAATTAATCAAAACCATTTCCACATCCACTTACAAATACTTGTGGACTAGGCTATACATGCCTATTTTCTATGCTCATATTAACATGTGCCTATTTTCTGCACTCATATTAATTATTGGCATCCACTAACAGCATCAGATGTGTATGCAAATGTGCATGTGTAACAAGTAACAACATACAGCTTTTTTTTAGTAAAAGGCAAAAGAATAGTTTGCTTTGTGCTCACCACTAACAGCATCCGATGTGTATGCAAATGTGCATGTGTAACAAGTAACAACATACAGTTGATCACAAAATCTAGTTCAAAAAGAATGACACTTGGAGTATATAACCATGATCAGTCAAAAAAGTCACTAAAAAGGCAAGAATAACCAAACTACACTAGGAAAGATAAGACAACCACATCTTATTGCTACAAATCGCTCCCAGAAGTTTTTACCAGGTGAACTTTGTCTGTTTTATATCCAACGGACTGCCGCCGCCCTCCAGATTTACCACCTGCATCCGACTTCGGGACTGTGGCAGAGAAAAGAGTCTCAAGTTCTGACACATCAAACTCTGGCGCACTAAGATAAATAATACAAATCAGAAACTTACAAAGGGTGACAGCAAAAGAAAAAAGTATGCATCACATCAGATGCAGTGACTCAGAAATGTATGGATGATATACAGTCTGTGTATCTGCAGGTGTCTAAAATAGATATTTACATAACAAAGCACTGGAAAATGACCCTGAATAAATTCTGAACCACAACTCTATTCTCATCTGAATTTGGAAAATCAGAAACTATATACATGGTCAACCATTAATATCATGGTAACTAGAAAATCATATACAAAATAGAATTTCACCGTACATTTGAGGCTCTCCGTGCCTTTGCAATTCCTCCCATAGACTTCCTTGCAAAACCCTGGTTACCTTGCTCCAATGCAGAGGCTTTAAGGTGGATCTTCGAGAGGCTGAAGCAGGCGCTGCAGGCCGTGAAAGCCCACGCCCTCTCCCAGGAGGGGGAGGCGGTGCTCCACCAGAAGCTGGTACTTTGGAACCCAAGGATGGAGGTGGGGGAGGTGCACCTCCTGGAGGCCTAGGTGGTCCAGGTGGTGGAGGAGGGCCAGGTGCACGACCTCCAGGAGGAAGGGGTGGAGGTGGTGCTCCAAGAAATGGTGGAGGTGGTGGAGGTGGTCCTCCAACTAAAGGAGGTGGGGCTCCAACTCCATGCATTGGAGAAAATGGGATTCCTGTCCCACGCATGGGAGGAGGAGGAGGTGGAGGTGGGGTTCCAACTCCACGTATTGGAGGAGGTGGAGGTGGGGCTCCAACTCCACGTAAAGGAGGAGGTGGTGGTGGTGATGGCAATGCAAAACCATGTGGAGGGAAGGGTGGTAGAGGAACACGAAGTGGAGGAGGCGGGGGTGGTGGAGGAGCACCATGACGAGGGGGTGGGGGTGGGGGTGGGGGGTGGAGGAGATGGAGAAAGAGGGGGAGGCAGAGGTGGAGTGCCACGACTAGGAGGTGGAGGTGGAGGTGGAGGTGGAGGTGGAGGTGGAGGTGGCAATATAGGAGCTCCAACTCCAACAGGTTTTGAAGTATAAGATGCATTTAGGATAGGAAGGGGTGATGGAGGAGGAGAACTTAATAAAGTCACTGTGGCAGTTTCAGAAGCCCCAATATTCAATGCTTGAGGCGGAAAAAAACTACTGCTATTTTGTATGCTTGCCGGAGGCAGATGGGGTAGAGGAGGAGGGTTTCCTTGGGGAGTTGCCATTAAGCTCATCAGTGGAGGAGGAAGCGATGGAGCTGGAGGCGGAGGCGGAGGTGAAGAAATAAAGACTGCACCAGGCATAGGTGGTGGAGGAGGAGGTGGAAGTGGATGTGGAAGAAGGGCTACCTTGTCTCCTTGCACATGCATCGTGGAAACAGGTTGCAAAGAAGATTTATGGGAAGAAGTATAGAACGAAAAACTAGAAAAGGAAGGTGGAGGGGGTGCGAGAGGAGGTTGAGAGGCCTTTCTTGCTATTGCCTCCTGAAGTATTGTAGGATCTTGGGTAGAAGTCGTATTTGGAGGTTTGTTGAAAGATGGAGGAGGAGGGGGAGGGGGGCCGGAATTAACTTGAAATGGGCTCACATATCGTGACGGTGAAGATGGAGGAGAGGAAGTTACTTGACGTGGTTGTGAATCCAATGATGGGGGACAAGAAGTGTGTTTCACTGGTTCACTGTCTGAACTTTTCATATAATCCACTTTATCACTTGGAGATTCGGGTGTATCGTCAATTGCAACCACAACTCCAGAGGCAGCAGAACCCTTTGATTTGCCACTTCCATGAGAATTCTTAATGAGAGCCAACACAGGTGGTGCACTATTATATCTTGATGGTGAATATGATACGTGCATTGAATTAGTGTAAGAACCTTTGTTAGGAGGAATCCATCGAGATACTACATTTGGCTTCGCCTGTTTAATTTTTTGTTTTGCAGCAGTTAAATCTGCAGCTGGATTTGCATTTGGAGTTGGCTGTTTTTTAGGCGACGGTGGAAGTGACTTGTCAGATTTTTGTCTACTGATAGGAGCACCGAACTCCTGCTGTGAACCCTGCCTTTCTACGTTCTTCTGAATAACAGAGTCACCTTTCTCTTGTCTAATATAAATCTCTTCTAACTTTTCACTCTTATCTACCATTACTACTTTGGCTTCTAAAAAGGTGGGCAGTTCAGATATCATGGCTGATGAACCCAACTCATCCCTGTCATCAAGAGCGAAGGCTTGGACTTCATTAGATTCAAAATCCAGCCTCTGTTTGTGATTATCATGATCGGGTGTACAGTCCTGAAATGCATGAGGTTCCAAAGCTTCTTTCCAAACTACTTTATTATTTTCCTCATGAACTATATGAGAATCCAAGTCCCCCTTTCCCTCATGCCCATCTAGTACATTACTGAAGATCTCCTCCACCTCGAAAAATTCCTCAGGTGATGCACTTTCTGTCTCATTCCCATCTTCGCTTTCCGCATCTGTGGTGATGATAGATGGAACCGCATCACTGTCCGAAAATAGCACCTGTACAATTACAAGTATGCATTCAATCCATACATCTTCAAACAAAGGATGCTCCACCTAAATAAAACAAGATCGTACCTCTGCTTTTAACTCCTTTGAAAAATGGACCTTCGCATCCCACAAGACATCAATGTCATCACGGTTCAACATCAAAGCATTTGACCGCACAAATGCAGTGTGGAACATAAATCTTAACATCATTTCCTCCTTTACTAGGTCATCATCCAAGTGGATGCACTCAAGAACAACATCACCTTGAACGCAACAATGAATATCTATTTTCACTAGTTCACACTCTTCCTGCAGTTAGAAGTCATCAGTACACTATAAAATCCTTGTCGCATAATCCAATAGCTTTCAAGTGTAGATTTTTTTCATTACCTGCCGGTAAAGGCGAACAGGTTTTTTTGCCTTTGATGTACAGAACAGAAGCTTGGTACTTCTAGTGGCTGCGGTAGAAGAAGAGTCCTGACCATAAACGCGAATAACCGGTCGGCAACCCTTTCCTCCATCAAACAATGGAACCACTCTAAGTATAATACAATCTAAAGCTAAAGGTATATCTGACGGCGGCCAATCTGAACCCAAATTCCGTCGGGAGATATACTGGAGATATCTCAGCTGAGAAGGTTGTGGATTTAAAGGAGACAAAAGATGAAGTAGTTCCCTAGGAGCTTGCTTGTATACCATTTCAAGAGTTTTTTGCTCACTGTTATACTGTTTACGGTACAACAGAAGACCAGCAAGCATGAATGCAAGCACGGGCCATCCTCCCCTTTCACAGTGCATCAAAAGTACATTTTGTTGCCCCTCCAAAGATAACCAGCTCTCACTGGACCGAAGGAAGTGATGAATCATTTCTAATGGTAACAGAGGAGACCCCACATATTGTTGAGGGTAATCCATGACTGTCATGTCGTACTGAGATAGTATGTCCGAAATTTGGCTCCTCTTTTCCCCTTCTCTGAAGTTAAAAACCATGAAAGAAGCATCAGGATAGTAGTCCTGTAGCTGAGCTACAATGCCACCCATGTACAATTTGTATTCGTTTTCTTCTAATACGTCCGTGGAGAAGCAACAATCGAACACTGAAAAGGGAGAAATGATGCATGTAACCACAATCCACAGTAAAACGCTAACAACATAAGCAGTTCAAATAAGATCATAAGAATATAAATGGAACGTAAATTTCACTTTGGAAGTCGAGGATAAGTTCTTCTCGGTAGATAGTAATTTTGCGCTAGGAACAAATACGCACATAAACACTTTCTAAATGAAAGTCGACAAATCGAGCTGAGAGCTGAGAGCTTTACAACACTCAGTAAAGTTTTATAAAGTATTCATGTTCCCCCCTGCCCGTGAAGTTCGGTATTTGGTTAAATACACAGCAGCTGATTACTCTGTGAGTTAAACATGTGCAGGAGTTAATCCTCAACTCAAAACTGCTTTTATATAGTCAATATATTGTGCAATGAGAAAGGATATACAAGAATTCAAGTTCGTTGATGCACCCTGAACAGGTCTTCAATACGCTCATTGTTGCGCTCTTTAATGGTTTCAAATGCTGGTTTCAAAATGCTGGTTTTCTAAACAGTAAACTTGAAAACTAAAATTAACTCCCAGTACATATTAACCTCGGATGATCTGTACAAATCACGTAGAAACAGAGAAGCACGACATTTTTTGCCGGGTCCATAAAATCATTTAGATTTCAAACTGGGCATTAACATGTCAACTAAGTCTTCCAGTTTGCAAATACCCAATGTAGCATTGCAGAAGAGAAAATCAAAATCCTATTATACTAATCAAAAAATGCATAAAATATAGTGATAATTCGGCAAAAAAAACTAATTCTGTGTCAGCTGGAATGAGCAAGAAAGAACGCACCGTAAACACGTTCTGATATCTCGAGAAGCCGATCTGGTGGCTTCCGATAGAAGAACCTTCTGAACAGCGCCATCTAATGGCGCTGTTGCTCCCTTGATAGGATCCAAAACCTTGTTTTAATCCAATCAATAACCTTCGCTTCAGAACAAAAAATCCTCCAATCGCACGGCAGATGTTGTAACGCCCCAATCCAAACCCTATTTGCAACAATTGATAAATTGAACTTAGAAAGTAAGAATGGAGACGGGGTTGGTGTCGGAATTTCAAACAGCAGATGGATCTTGTATAAATAAGAGCAGAGACACAGAGAGAGAGAGGACCAATTGGCAAATGACAGAAAATTCCGAAGAGGAAAGAACGAAAGTAGAAGCCGCAACTGTGACAGTGTTTAGGGTTCGTGTGAAATGGAGGAGGAAACGATCATTCAATTGTTTTAGCAATCACATGGAGAGAGAGAGAGAGAGAGAGAGAGGAGAGAGAATGCAGTGTGGTGGACTGAAAAAGGTGAATACTCTTGGACCCTCCGTGCCCTTCCCTCCATCCGCAAGGGCCTGTGTGTGTGTGCAATTCAGGTTGGCTCAATCGATCGTCCAATGTGCTGTTACACGTGGCCACCGCGACAGACAATTACAGACCGAGAGAGATGCTATAACATGCGGAACAATGTACATCAGTTTTATGCATCAAAAATTGTAAGTCAATTGTCGTTTGGCCCAAAACACGAAATTCGTATTTTGTTACTTTGTAAAAAGATTAACTCAATTAAATAATTTTTTTAATTGTTTTGCATTTTTAATCACAGTTTAAGCTTAAAATTCTAAATGAAAATTCAAAAAATACTTAAATAATTCAATTGAATTGATTTTTTTACAGACTAACTTAAAATAATATTATCTAAAATTTAATTGTTTGATCGAATTTTGCATTCGAGATTTTAACAAGAAGTTTG
>NMUG010006297.1:0-12661 GCA_002855965.1 Monotropa hypopitys | reverse complement strand
CAGTATTGCAAAAAAAAAAAAAAGACGCTCAGCCACGCAACACTCAGAAGCAGTTATCGAGGAGGTTGACCGACTTATCCAGGCCAGTGCCATCAGAGAGGTCTACTATCTGGAGTGGCTCTCCAACACGGTCATTGTCAAGAAGAAGAATGGTATTTGGAGGGCAACCAGCTTTCAGGAGAGTATGCAACCAAAGACGACAGGATGGCATCCTATGCAGCTTTGGCCAAAAAGCTCCTTCAACAGTTCAAAAGGACAGAGATGGTCCAGATGAGCTCCAGGCAGAATAGCCACGCAGTCGCCTTGGCCTGCCTGGCCTCCTCCGTACCTTCCGAGTTCTGCCGCACGGTGAGTGTCGATTCTCTGTCTCAGCCGAGCATCCAATCGTCGGACTTAGATGAGGCTTTCGATTTGGATACAAGCCCGAGCTGGATGGATTCAATCGTCGCTTACCTTGCGCGGGATGAGCTCCCCGCAGACAAGAAGGAAGCTCACAAGATCAGAATCAAGTCAACCAATTATTGGCTCTCGCCAGACAAGATCCTGTATAGAAAATCCTTCACAAGGCCGTACTTGCGTTGCGTACACCCTGACCTTGTTCAGCGATTTCTGTTTGAAATCCACGAGGGGGTGTGCGGCAGCCACACTGGTGGGCGTTCCATAGCCCACAAGGCCATCTCCCAGGGATATTGGTGGCCGTACATGCAAGAAGATGCTAAGGTCTACGTCAGGAATTGTGAAAAATGCCAGAAGTTTTCGCCCATTATCCATGCGCATTCAGCAGACCTAACACCCCTCACGAGTCCTTGGCCCTTTGCTCAGTGGGGCATTGATATCGTGGGACCTATGCCAAAAGCAAAGGGTATGAAGAAGTATCTGCTAGTTGCAACAGACTACTTCACCAAGTGGATTGAGGCAGAACCACTTGCCAAGATCACTAAGCAGAACACGTAGCAGTTTGTCTAGAGAAACATCATCACCAGATTTGGAATCCCTTATGCCATTGTGTCAGACAATGGCACCCAGTTCCAAGATAAGTTCAAGACTTCCTGCTCAACTTATAAGATCAGAAATTTGTATGCCTCAGTCAGTTACCCGCAGTGCAATGAGCAAATTAGTTGTAAAAGGCGCGCCTAGGCGCGCGCCTAGGCGCGAGGCGCGGCAGGGCGCGGGGTAAGGGCCTTGGGAGGGCCAAGGCGCAGCCCCCTCAAGGAGGCGTGGCCGAGGCGTGCGAGGCGCGCGAGGCGTGCGAGGCGCGAGCCTTTTGGTGATAAACGAAAAATCTTATTTTTTAATTATTTTTTCTATTTTTCTCTCAAAACTCTTAACCCTAAATACGAGCAAACTTTCAAATACATTGGGCCGGATCTATAGCAAAAATCACACTCCGTATCCCGTGGGGGCTCCCGCCCCCACACCCCCGGTATAAAACAATGTTGGACTTCGGTGTTGGGGATATGTAGAATAATAGCCTGGGATATATAGAAACTCCATGATTGTGTCCCATAGCAGAGCCAAGCAACACAACCAACATTATTATTTGAGCCCCTTATTCAATTCTCTCCTCTGAATCCAAGCCCTGGTTTCCTGCTCACAGTATATTTCTCTCCCCTCATTGTCTAGGCTACCCCTAAGTCATATCCATAGGTAAACCCAAACCCAATAAATCACAACCCTATAATATGATTAAAACCCCTTGCAATTGGGCTCTTATGGTATCCTGACTTTACAATACCAAATCAAATATATGTATTACAAATATTGAGGTATACTATTTATTATTATTTTTTCTCGCCTTGTTGCGCCTCGCTTTGATAAGGCGTGCGCCTCGCGTCTAGACCCCAGCCGGCCCTTTGCGCCTCGTTGCGCCTCGCGCCCCAAAAAACTATGTGAGGCATCTAACAAGACCATCCTGGACGGTATCAAAAAGAGTCTGGACAAGGCTAAAGGAAGGTGGATTGATGAATTACCACTAGTCCTCTGGGCCTACCGCACAACGCCCAGAAGGTCTACCGGTAAACCCCCCTTCTCCTTGGCATACGGAACAGAAGCAGTCATCCCACTAGAGGTTGGCATCCCCACCATCCGCACTCGGGTCTGCTCGGCTTTAGCTCGGCTCATCAAATTTTTGGGAGGCTCGGCTCGAGCTCGGTAAAAATTTCATAAACAAGCCTGAAATTTTAATACTCGGCTCGGCTCTGCTCGTTTGCAGCCCTACCTTCTACCAAGAACAACTGGCCAAGTTCTACAACAGGAAGGTACATCCACGTGAATTTGGAGTTGGCGACTTGGTCCTGAGGAATGTCTTTGGCAATACCAAAGATCCAGTAGATGGGAAGCTTGGGCCAAACTGGGAAGAGCCCTACAAAGTGATCAGAAAAGCAGGCCATGTGGCATACAGGTTGGCGGATCTAGATGGAGCCAAGATCCCGCGCACCTGAAATGTCTCCAACCTAAAGAAATTTTTTCAGTAGCACTTGTACTTCAGCAATGTATCAGAAAATTTTGTCACCAATGAAAGTCCAATTTCGTCCAGACTCAGTTATCAGTGTTCAACAGCATACGTGGAGTAAGGAAGCATACGCTTGAAAGGCCTCCACTTCCTTACTAGAGGGCAATGGTCCCGAGCAAAGAATGCTTAGGATAGTTGTCTTGAGATCAGAACCTTACAGGGGACCAGAAATCCCAAGGAACTCATCTCGAAACCAGATCAGGCCAATGGTCCCGAGTAGAGAATGCTTGGGATAGTTGTCCCGAAATCAGAACTTTAAGGGGATCAGAGGTCCCAAGGAACTGATCTTAAGTGCCGCACAAAGGCTCACAACCTATGGAGACATCTTATAGGGGACAAGTAGTCCCAAGATGACCCAGGGTTGGAAGAATGAGTAACAAGAAAGAAAATCCTTAAGGGGACAATAGTCCCAAGGACAACCTTGTCTTCAGGAAAAAAGAACAAGACGAGGCAAAAGAAGAAAATGCAGCATCCAGAATAAAGGAGTTCATTAAATCAAAACAGAAAAAAGAAATGTCACTACAAGCCAAAACAGAAGAAAGAAAAGGGAGAAGGGACCAGGTCAAGCTTGTTGTTTCTCCACCGCTTCCTTCTCAGTAGTCTTCTCCACCAATCCGATAGCGGGAGTATCTGGAAGGCTGCCTTCAGCAGGAGGATTAGCGGAGGCTGAAGTAGCGGGAGGAACGACTGGAGTAGAAGCAGAAGCCCCATCAACAGCTACTGGAAAATCTTGAGCAGGTAGAGGCACCGGAGGGAGTGCGTCGCCAGAAGCAGCTAAGGATGCATCCTTGCTAGGCAGGGAATCTCCCTCCGCAAAGGGGAATCCGCCTCAATGCCGCATGCATCCAGGGTAATGTTCCAGATCTGCCGCTCGTAGTTTACCTTGGTTGCCTCCGCACCCTTGTCGTAGGCCATGGTGTAGCTGTCCAGGGCCTGTTTCTGTGCTTTCTCCAGCTCGAGTTTTCTCTCCTTTAACTGTTTGTTAAGAGACGCCCGTTCAGACTCAAAGGCTTTCCTTTCAGAATCGGAAGTCTTAGTCTTGGTCTCCAGCTCAGCACGGGCATCCGCCAGACCCTTCAACCACCTTTTCTCCGAGTCGGCCAGCACGCCTTTCAACCTTGCTACCTCAGCATTGAAGGCCTCCAGCGCTTTCTTGTCCTCCTGGTGCTTCTCCCTCAGACTCTGCACGAGGTCAGCTGAGACCTTCAGCTTCTTGGCAGCCTTATTCTATTCTTGTTGGAGGAGGGTGACCCGAGAGTCAAGCTCAGTTGAGCAATGCAGCGCCTGTTTAGGAATAGAGGAAGGGAATGTAAGAAAACAAGGAGCAGAAACATCAGATAGAAACATGAGCACCAGCCAGAAATGATTACCTTCAGCGAGTATACCAGCGCGCGGCGGGACACTTCCCGCGTACTTTGTTTTTGCTCCTCTGCAACGTCTACGGGGAGCATCACCGCGCGGCACAGCCCACAGGCGTTGGATCCATCCAGGACTCTATCACCCTTCCTCACAGGAATCCCGTCGTCTCTCAGCATGACGGGATCCCAGGGCCTAGCAAAACTCTCAGCGATGTCGGCAACAACCCCCTTCTGCTCAGCTTCAGAAGGACCCTTCTTTGACTTCTTGGCAGCCACGGGATCTGCTGGCGGATTAGCCACGCGTTTTGGAGCGACGCATAGGGACAGATCAGCCGTCGTAGTGATTGCAGGACGAGGCTGAGGAGATGGTAGAGGGGTTACCTTAGCAGTGGCAGGTGGGATTGCCACTTTGTCGCCAGTTTGAGCGCCCCCCCGCGGGGGAGTGGGTGAGCGGCCCCCCAAGGCCCTCCTAGCAACATCAGCAAAGAGAGAAGGCAGACATGTCGCCTGTTTCGTCTGTTTTGTCTGTTTCATTGACCCAGTCGCGCAGAGGACGCCGATCGGGAACTAGATTGGGCGGCTCCCGCGTGTATGGACCAACAGCAAATGGATCAACGAGTGTCCCCCACCTATCGATCACTACCAGAGAAAGTGGCGGAGAAGAGGGTGGAGAGGAAACCGAACTCCACCCTCCACGATGTGAATCAGGCGAATGTGGAGGGTATTTCTATCGACCGTCTCCCTATTGTAATCAGCGGGAGCCAGGGTGATAGCCACATCGTCAGGCACTCTATACTCAGCTCTAAAAGCTTCGAGTTTCTCAGGAATGTCTACCAAGGATCTGAAGAAACTCATTCTCGGAGGAGTCACAACTTACACAGGGAGCAGAGGAGAGAAGAGTTTCAGAAGGATCGAGAATCAGACAATCGCGAGGAAGACGAAGGAGGAGCGTTTAAGATAACGCCAAAGGACTAATTATATAGACGCGCGCCCTCACGTTTCTCGAAGCGACGTTACGCACAGTGCGTCTTTTTTAACGGTCATATCTGCCTCGCGCAGAGTGCGTAGGACCCAGCCATTGATTGCGCAATTAATAAGGCGCCGCCTCGCAAAGTGACGGTTGGATATGTCCGGCTAATGGAACGACAACGTTTTAGAACCTGGGAGCTCTGCCCACTTCCGCTGTGCGGTTGAAGCAGCCAGAGCTAGGGGGCAATTGTGGTGGGATAAATCAAGATTCGCCACGTACCAAGGGTATAATTGTATTATCCCAGCTCGCAGCGGCAACGCGGCTCCAGAGTGCCACGTCATCAGCATCTGAACCAAGGGATCAAGTCAATCATTCCGGCTAGACATCCTCTAAGTGCGGGAACCAGCTATTCTGTGTGGTATTGCTAGATCCCCGTTGGATATAGCCTTCCATGTGTCCAACGGTAACCCACATTACGGATTAGGTGGGCCTAGTATGGCTCGCATCCTGGAGGTTGGCAGGTAACCGTTCAGGGACACGTGCAGGATCATGGGAGATGCAACTGTCACTGCTGCATACAAACCTGCTGTGCGGATTAGGCTTGCCCTGTGCGGCAGCATCCCCACAACGGGGTGAACGGTTATGCAGTACAGCGCGTGTCAGACCAAGTGTGGTACAGCTGAACACGTGCCCAGCAGAGCCCGCAGTGCGGATTAGGTCGCCTCTGTGCGACCGACATCCACCAGCGCGGCATCCAGTGAAAAGTGCAGGAAGGGGTGGCAAACAAGGAGTCCACGTGTCGGTCAGCCAGAGAACGGTGCGACAACACGCGTGTTAGACTTCCCCTTCACAAGAGAACATTCGATTCCCAAGGACAGTAAAAGGCGTGCATACATTCATTCTTGTCAGAAAATGTGGCAGACATGCATCAGACACAAGGAGAATGGACGAGAAGTCCTAGGAAGACCTCGTTTCCAGCGAGAAGCTGGAAACCCGGAAGGAAGACGTATATAAGCAGGAGACGAGCCACCGGTGAAAGGTATATGCCATTTTGCTCTCAGAACTCCTTCGTGCTTATAGTTTCTTTCTTCTTCGATCAGGACTAACTTAGTCATCAGAGAGTCTTCCGGCCGCTAGAGGCGGGAGGTCCTCTAACTGTTTTCTGTGAGTGCAGGGCTAGCTAGAGGTGGAGCAAATTGACGGTCATGTCATAGATTCCAGACAACCAGTTGTTTACCGGCAAGGGTAGTGTAAGCACATTTTACCCTCGCACAATTACTATTTTGCCCAAATTTTTAACCTCACTACTAAGTTAATAGAATTGATTAAGTAGTTTGGTTGAGGGTAAAATGGAATTGTAATAAAATCTTCACAACTGTAATTCCAAAATTTACTCTCCTTTAATATATTAGACATTGTTCTAAAAGGCTCTCCCTGGGGCCGCATAGGCCCCGCCTAGGTGCTAGGCGGTAGTGGGCTTCCTAGCTGCCGCCTAGGTGCTAGACGCTAGTGGTCCGTCGCGACTAAGAAGAAATGTCATATATTTGATAACCAAATCAAACCAAACATAGCCTTAAATCACAAATATTATATATTTGATATTATAGAGAAGTTTTATGCATTATTCATTATTGCATTAAGTAAATATTAATTCACTTAGTAAATAAATAATTGTCTAGTCCCCACCTAGACCCCTAGGCGCTAGGCCCCCCTCGATTGTCCACCTAGCACCTGATGCCTTTTAGAACATTGATATTAGAATAGACTATAAATAAAGCTTGTGTGTGTAAGAGTGATACAAGATATATACCCTATACACTTTTCTCTCATATATATTATAACATGGTATCAGAGCCATCCTCACCGGAAAATTTCTCACTTGACCGAAACCCTAGCCGCTCCTCGCCGGAAACCTAGCCGTCCTCACCGGAAACCTAGCCGCTCCTTGTCGGAAACCTAGATGTCCTCACCGGAAACCTAGCCGCTCCTCACCGGAATATCCGCCGCCACCCTTCATTGCCCACACTGCGATCACTGTTGAGCTCTTCTCCCTCATTCGTTGGCTTTATTTTTCCCCACAGGGGCATCTCAATTTGTAGTACAACTAATATTCATATTTTTTCCGTTCTGATTTAAAATTATCCTGATTCGGAAGCAAAGCGAATTGCATTTGTGTATTGTGGTGTATCACAATCAGCAACTGCTCTACTACCACCACAGTACTCCAATGGAAATCGAAACATTGTAATCCTCAACCACAACCAGTCCAGGCGACCACAGTCGCCACTGCCACATCTAAGCGGCCCCAGATGCCATCAAAGCCATCACCGCCTCTTCGCCTTGCCTCACCATCGTGTCTCGCCTTCGTCGTTGTCGCCATTCCCTTGTGGTTTTTAGATCTGACTGAAACCCATGGTTGGTCTGAGTTCTCATCGCCTCAGTCGTGTCCCCATCATCGTTCTGCATATCTCTTGATTTCCAGATCTGTCAGAAACCCTGGGTTATTGAGTTGACTCAGCGAGTCATCTCTTGGTTGTTGAGTTAACTCAGTGAGTTATCTTACCCGATGTCTGGAAGTTTCTGTACAAATCCTTGAAGACTGTGTGAATCCCTTTAAATTTGATTTTGTGTCTTATTCCCTGTGAGTAAACAGTGCAACTTACTCTTGATTTCTGCATTTCCATTACTTTGTCCTGCATGCCTTGAGAGACATATATTTGACAGTAAAACATAAGGCCCATTTAGTCATGGAGGTCACATGTCAGGGGGAGGTAGACAAACTCGAGGTCGTGATTGTAGATTAGGTACTTATTGTGGAGGCACGAATCATACTGTGGAATATTGTTATGGCTTTCCCCAGGCTCATTCAGTTTCTACTTCTTCGGATGCAAGGCAAGGTACTCAATCTTCTGCCGATAGTGTGGTTATTTTAGCTAGAGAGTACCAACGCTTCTTGTCATTTCAGGCTGCGACAGAATCCTCCGCTGCTACGTTCACTTAGACAAGTTTCTTTGTTGCTTGTGTTGCCTCTTCTTTTACTATTCATCCTTAGATTATTGATTCTGGTGCTATTGACCATATGAGTGGTACCTATAATCTCTATTTTGGTTGTCACCTAGTTGGAAAATCCTCTCACATTACCTTAGCTGATGGTTCAACCACATAAGTTGTCGGGTTGGGTTCCGCATCTATCTCTCAATCCCTTACTTTACAATCTGTCTTACATGTTCCTCGTTTACCTTATAATCTTATTTCTATCATCATAACTTACAAAATGTTTGAACTGTTCTGTCACATTTTTTTCTCATAGCTGTGTGTTTCAGGATCCCAAGACGGGGCAGAAGATTGATGGTGGTGTTAAGAGCAGAGATCTGTATTATCTAACTCTGAATGTGTCTTTTAAGTCTGTTGCCCTTCAGTCGTCCACATCTCCATATCAACAACATTGTCGACTAGGTCATCAATCTCTTCCAAATTTAAAATGTCTGGTATCCTCTTGTAGTTCCCTTAACGAATTACCTTGTGAAGTGTGTGAGTTTAGTAAACACCGTCGAGTATCTTTTTATCCTTGAGTTGAGCGTTACGTGTCTAGTCCATTTCAATTGGTTCACTCAGATATTTGGGGGCCTATCCACATACGTAGTGTTTTTGGTTATCAGTACAACGCCACTTTTCTAAAAGGTCCCACCTGGGTCCGCCTAGGCCCCGCCTAGGTGCTAGGCGGTAGTGGTCCGCCTAGGTGCCGCCTAGGTGCTAGACGGTAGTAGTTCGCCGCGACTAAGAAGAAATATCATATATTTAATAACTAAATCAAACTAAACAGAACCTTAAGTCACAAATATTATATATGTGATGTTATAGAAAAGTTTCATGCATTATTCATTGTTGTATTAAGTAAATATTAATTCTCTTAATAAATAAATAACCGTCTAATCCCCGACTAGATCTTTGCCTAGGCTCCCGCCTAGGCCCTTAGGCGCTAGGCCCCTCTCGATTGCTCGCCTAGCACCTTTTAGAACATTGTACTACGTTATTTTTGTCGATGATTTCTCTCGTATTACATATTTGTATCTTATGAAAGAGAGATCTCAGCTAACATCGATTTTTCAGTCATTTTATAATGAGATCAATACTCAATTTAATACATGTATTCGTGTCTTTCGTTCCGACGATGCTCGTGAATATTTTTATAACAATCTCTCTCAATTTTTTAATGACCATGGAATTATTCATTAGTCGTCTTGTGCTAGGACTCCACAACAAAATAGGGTTGCCGAATGCAAGATCCAACATTTATCAACAGTCGTGCGGGCTTTGTTATTTCAAACACAGGTTCCTAAGTCATATTGGAGTCAAGCAATTCTTAATGCATATTACCTAATTAATCATATGCCATATGCTGTCCTTAGCGGTCAGATACCCCATACAGTCTTGTTTCATGGTCAGCCTCTTCACCCGTTACCTCTTCGAGTTTTTGTGTGCACATGTTCTGTTTACAACCTCGATTTTGATCGTAGTAAACTCAATCCTCGATCTATTAAGTGCATCTTTCTAGGTTATTCACGCACTTAGAAAGGGTACAAGTGTTACTCCTCATCCTTGCATCGTCATTTTGTGTATGCTGATGTCACGTTTAATGAGTCTTTAGTTTTTTATTCGGGATCAGTTTCTCTAGACGATCTCCCTGTTTTTGAGTCTGTGTTATTTATAGATGTTCCATCTGGTTCTCCTTCTCCTACAAAACCTAGCTATGAAGGATGAGATGTCTTCCCTTCACAACGTGGGAGTTGATCCATCTTCCTGCTGATGTTGTCGATGTGTATATACTGTCAAGTATCTTCCAGATGGTACTATTGAGCGTTACAAAGCTCGCCTTGTCGCCAAGGGCTATACCCAGACTTATGGTGTCAATTATTCAGAGACCTTCTCTCCAGTTGCCAAACTTGGTTTAGTTCGCATCCTTATTTCTCTTGCATCCAATCTTGGTTGATCCTTGTTTCAGCTGGATGTCAAAAATATCTTTCTTCATAGAGATCTCAAGGAAGAAGTCTACATGGAGCAACCACTTGGGTTTGTTGCTCAGGGGGAGTGTAATAATGTATGCCATCTACACAAAGCATTGTATGGGCTTAATCAGTCTCGAAGAGCCTGGCTTGGTATGTTTAGTAATGCAGTGATGCAATTTGGTTTGCGATGCAGTTGGTCTGATCATTCGGTGTTCTCTCTCATATCTGACTGAGAGAAAGTTATGTTGATTGTTTATGTTGATGATATCATCATTACGGGTGACGAACAACAAGGCATCGATAAACTAAAAACCTTCTTACATCAGCAGTTTCATACCAAGAATTTTGGAAGACGTCAGTACTTTTTAGGTATTGAAGTGGAAAGATCTAAAGAAAGTATCAGTTTATCTCAGAGGAAGAATGTGTTGGATATTCTTGTGGAGACTGGTTTGTTGGGAATCAGGCCGGTTGATACTCCTATATGGATCCCAACATCAAATTATGTGTGGACCAGGAAGATCTGTTCTCAAATCCTGATTAGTATCGTCGATTGGTTGGTAATCTGAATCATCTTACGATTCCGGAAATTTAGTTTGCAGTGAGTATGGTAAGTCAGATTATGTATGCACATCCTCATCCTCATTGGGAGACAGTTTTCAGAATTGTTAAATATCTCATGTCACATCGAGGACGTGGTCTGTTTTATTGAGATAGTGTTCATCTTCGTGTTGAAACATTCACTGATCTTGATTGGACAGGAGGACCATCAGATAGACGATCCACTACCGAATAATGTGTCTTTCTTGGTGTGAATCTTGTCAATTGAAAAATAAGAAACAGACAGTTGTTGCCCGATCAAGTGCAGAAGTGGAGTATAGAACAATGACACACACATGTGAGATTGTATGGTTATGGTCATTTCTTGAAGAAATCGGATTCAGTGTTAAGTTGCCTATGTCTTTGTACTCTGATAACCAGACGACTATTCATATTGCATCTAATCAGTGATTGAAAAAGCGAGCCTAGGCGAGCGCCTAGGCGAGAGGTGCGCCTAGGCGAGGCAGTTACGCCTCACGTGATGGAGGCGAGGCGAGGTTGGACGAGGCGAGAGAGTAGACGCGAGGTGAGTCGCCTAGGCGAGAAGCGTGAGGCGTTCGCTTCGTGCGCCTCACTTCGTTATCCATGATAAGCATCTTTTGATGATTATAATGTTTTTGGCTACTGTTTTGTGGTAAGCCTTTGGAATTAATGACCCCAATTGAGGTGTGCCACGATCCTGCCGTGCTATTTCTCTGAAGTTTTTAGTTTTTGTGTCATCTTATCTTACCTGAGAAGCATGCTTTCAGATGCCTTAGAATTTATTGAATTTTATTCCTTGTGGATGTTGGCAGTTGTAACAATGTTTAGATTGATTGAAAGTTATTTACCAAAATGATAGATTGGTCAAAATCGGTTCATGTGAATTATCATTTTCTTTGCATGTCTTCCACTGGTCTGTAGATATCATGGCAAAGGGAATATAACGACTGCTCTATATGCTCAATATGAAGGCGGGTTTCACTTTCTCAAGGCAGGCAACAATTTGCTATTTACATTTTACTTTATGAATTGGTGGCTGATGTGATTATTGCAATTTAGAGATTGAATAATAATTTTTTCTCTTTTCATTTTTCTTCTTTCTTTTTTCCTATCCTCTTTTATTTTGGGAAACTAGTTTTATGCTTTTTACTAGTATTTGTTATATTAGACGAGTGGCTATTTCGAAGTTTGATGATTTTTTTCGTAGTTTTGATAAGTGACTTTTCGCCATTTTGTACAATGTTTTTTTTAATTTGTGACAATCGCCTCGCCTCACTTTAATGAGGCATTCGCCTCGCGTCGCGCCTTGTCGCCTAGGCTTTTGCGGAGTTCGTCGCCTCACCGTCGCCTCATGCTTTTAAAACACTGCATCTAATCTGGTGTTTCATAAGAGGACCAAGCATATTGAGGTTGATTGCCATCTAGTGCGCGAGAAGTTAACCGGTGGTGTAATAGCTACTCCATTCGTGTCTACAGGAGCTCAATTAATTGATATGTTTCCTAAATCTTTGTTTAAACCAAGATTAGAATTGTTATGTAACAAGATGAGTCTGTGTGATATTTATTCTCCAGCTTTAGGGTGAGTGTTAGTGCATGAGAGTCTTTGTCCCACATCGGGTAACCATGTTATGTAAAACTACACTCAGTATTATAAATAAAGCTTGTGTGTGTGTGTAAAGGTGATACAATATATATACCCTATACACTTTTCTCTTATATGTATTATAACATTTCTATTATTGGATCTTTGCGTTCTAATATTCATGTTGCATACATAGTTGTCAAAAACATACGATTCACGATACGTATCGTACGATTCGAGTCGATACACCAAGCTAGCGATTCGTATCTGTAGGTGAATCATTGGAAGACAAAAAGTTTACAATTCACGATACGTATCATACGATTCGATTCGATATATGCAAAACGATTCACTTTATCAACACGTTTCATTTGCAAAAATAGTTATTTGAAGTGATCAAGTGATCTATTTAAGATTCTTTTGTTATTTTCTCATAACATTCATTTGGAACAATCTTTTTTACATAGGTATAGATAGACTTGAATGGTATAAAATCTAGGCGTTACGAATATTTTTGAGGTTGAGAATATTGTAATGTGTATACAATTGTATATGAATTCTTATTATATCCAATTTCTCTTAGCTTCATTAAAATATCCAAAAAAATTATTTTCCTGTATGATGTATCTTAGATTCTTGTTTGTATAAGGTCGT
>NMUG010006296.1:0-12662 GCA_002855965.1 Monotropa hypopitys | reverse complement strand
AGACGGTTCATCTACCGGCAACCAACATCAGGAAACCGAGAACAATGATGAAGGGATGGCACGAATGTTTGATGATCTACAAGTCGCCACCATTGATCCCCCATCTTCAAAGTCGAATCTATATCATACAATTCTCCCCGCTCATCCAGGGGAACAAATGCACAACTGGACGGCAGGTCAATTCTATCAAACCCACGTCTCACAGTAAACCACGGCAAGTTATGCATACTATTTACTTTATGTTTCGTTTTCTATTACGGAATGTAGATAAATTGTACATTTGTAAAATATATGTTCTGTTATCTTGTTACACCTGAACGTCAAGAAAAGTTTCATATATTCTGTTCATTTATATTATCTGCTAAGATAACATGCAAACAACAAATCAAAAATGTTTTAAAAAAAATCGAACGTTCATCCTTTCTCGTTGGAAACGACCGAACAAACTTTAGCACTTCGAGAGTAAGACTTCAAGAACAAATCGGATCAGGATCTGATCATAAGCCAACAAACAGTACGGAGAAAAATATCAGAAAATCATAAGGCGTCAAGCCCAACTCCTACAGGGATCCACCTCATCTATATCCCTGAGTCTAGAAAACTACCATCGGACATTTACACAAACTTCCACTGGGGCAATGCCATAATCCCTAGACGTTGGCCGCGAAGCCATTCTCAGTTCAAAAACATAAAAACCTGTCGCTCTGTATCATGATGGAGTCCACAATGGAAGACGCAGAAGGGGTCAGGGCCCGACATGATCAGTTAGCCCTCCTAGACGAAAAGAGACTAGCAACAGTCTATCATTTATTGCACTATCAACGAAAGATTCAACTAATGCATACGGTTAAGAGTCTTTTAAGAATACAACTTGGTCTGGAAGCAAATCCTTTCCGTTCAAAACAAAGCGAAAGGGGAGTTCTTCCCTGATTCTCAAAGGCCCTCCATTGGGGCCAAGTTACTATCAGACAGAGGCGTCATCCTAGCAGAAATGGATGAACCCGAGTTCCCTCGCCCTTTAAATTCTGGCATGCTAAAGCTCTATTATATCTAATTAGTAGCAGTTATTTCAAAATTCAATGATTCAATTCTGACTTTGTTAAAAAAATCATCTTCTTGACAATTGATCTGGTGAAATTTGAGTGTAGTAGCATTTCCACTCTCTATTTCGAGGCTTCAATAGAGATCTTCTTTTCTTCTCATATCTAATAAAATATTATTATCATCATGTTTATACGATGATAAAAAAATCGCTACCCCCTTCATACAAACAAAAAGGGGGATTCTATAAAAGATCTCCACCTGCTTCTTTCTGAATTCTTTAGCCTCTCCTCATAATGGAAGTGCTCATGCTCACTCAGAGTCATCGGACCTTAGTCAAGAATTTGTGCCTTGTCAAAGTCAAAATCCGAATCATAAAACAATCATCAATCATCATCCGACATAGTTAAGACCTAAGAAGGAAAACTATGGCAAGATCGGAAAACCCCGCATGATTAAAACCCGAAGGGGAATCATGAAAAAATAAAGGGGATATAAATCCGGTGTAGTTAAAACCCGAGAGGAGACTACAGGAAAAATGGATCAATCCAGTACGGTTAAAACCCAAGAGGGGACCATAGCAAAATCGGATAAAAAACAAAAGGCATCCGACATAACTATCAACCCAAAAGGGAGTTACGGCAAAAACGGATAATGAAAAAGCGAACAAAATACACACTAAACCACTCTCTAGAGTCAGTCAAAAATACACGTCTGAACAGCGGTGAAGTCAGAACAGATATTTACGAGAAAATCGGCCTTCCAAGGAATCAGCTTCCTTAAAGATTTAGTTCGATTTGATTTCAGTGGTCTGTCGCTTCACATGCTAAAGATTACGAGGCCATTTACAAAGAAAGGATGAACTTAGGTTTCCGCCTTCGATCGATCGACGAGGACTTGTTCATAAAAATAATTTTCAAATACTCAAACATAAATTGAGTATCAATCTTCTCTTAGCAGGGAAATATAAATGTCTATGAATATACTACTGCTCATTTGATATAGATTGCAAATAGTAGAACTATATTCATACATAATAGCAATACATAAACATTCTGTAACTGAAAAAGAAACATAGAATGCAGAATGCTAACTACTACAATTCTCTCCGAGAGAAAGTATCCAGCAAGCCCAGCAAAGCCTGGCAAACCTCTCTATATCTGGCAGTCATCACGGTCCTAGTCTCTGTGTCTAATCTGTCCACATCTAGCAAACAGCGGAGCATCCTTACCAGCATATGTAGCTGAGTCATATCCGGGTAACCACCAGGGAACAAATGCTCCAGTGAGGCAAAACTAGATCGTAAGCCCTTTATGTCCTGGTAGTGAATCCCTCTCTCCCGAGCTAAACGCCGGCGAGCATCACATAGTCGAGCATGCGATCTACGAATCTCAGCAACTAATCCAGCATACGATCTAGACAGGGTATGGAAATCCTCATGTAGCCGATCTCTCTCGTCGCCAAGATCACAGATCCATTCCTGTGATTCGTCAACCAGCTGATCAAGGTCCGTCAACTCATGCAAAAGCATGCGAATCTCATCTAACTGAGTCGCATGTCCCTGAGTTGCACATCATAATGAATCTTCTAAACCAGCTACTGTGCTAGCCGAGCTAGCCGAAGCTCTAGCATCCGCAAGGTCCCGCTGCAAACTATCCATAGCGACTTCCATGTTAGACAACTGTTGGGACAAGTGATCGACATCTCTCTGTAGAGAACTCGCTCCACATTAACAAAACGGGTCCGCTGAATAGCCCTATCCCTTTCTCCAGTCATCTGTGCATGCTGCGAATGTGAATGCATCATCTGCGAGGTGTAGCTCGAAGTCTGCGATGCCAAGTATGATGACCACTGCAGCAACAGAAACTAATCCAAGTACACCGGGAAAGTGGCTACCATGCCAGCCTGACGATCAATCTCCGACGCAACCCAGTACAGATACGTCTCTAAAACACATAGATTATCACTAGTCCAATCAGATAAAATCATGACCCGCTGGGACTACAGAGCAGAACCTTCCCCAACCAACGGATGAGTAAAATCGCTAGTAAAGTCAAAATGGTACCTACTACCATCAAAAAGCGAAGAAGAGGCCGGAACATCCTGGTCAAGCCCGATCTGTCTGAGGACTCGGCATCCATAATATGGCACCACGCCGTACAAACCAACAAGTGGTAGAAAGGACAAACCTAGCACATGTACAATCACTGCATGCTCCATAGCACTGAAAACGCCGATGTCCCAAACAATGGTATCCAGTGTAATATTGTCTAAAGCCACGATCCAGGCGTCCAACCGCTGAGGGATGTACGACAAATCAACTATCCGATCAATCAGGAACGACAAGGGTATATCGGAAAACCACCGCGGATGGGACGAATGACCCTTGAACACATGGGCGACAAGCCAAACATAGAGCAACTCTACACTGCCACAGACGCAGGAATCACGAGACAGCAGATACAGGGTCAGTCCCCTAAACGTCTCTGCCAAGATCGCTGGTATGATGGTCTGTCTCTCAATGATAGCATCAACCCAGAAAACAACTCGTAGATCCAGCTGCCCATCACACCTCGGGAAGTATAGACCTGCCAATAGTACAAAAGCAAAAGCACATATGCGTCTGCGGGAACCGGCACAACTGTCAGACAGTCTGGCAAAATCAGCCTCCCGCAGATGATAGTAGCCCTCATCACCGAACAGACTTCATAGAAAATCGGGCCGTACAGTCGGAATCCTATCAATATCATCAGAAATTAGGGAAGCGTTTTTTAGGCATGTCAGCGCATAGAAAGCCGTCCTAGCATTCCGAGCAGGAAATATGCGGGCCACGGTCTCTAGGGAAGGCTGCATCCTCAAAGCAAAATGATACTCCTCCAACGTAGGAGTCATCTCATGAAGACCAAAACAGAACAGACTCAGAGTCGGTATTCAGTATCTCACAACAGCAAGCAGAAAGTCTGGGGCGATGTGAACGATCAAAAGTCAAGCCACCCCACCAAACAACTGCTCAAACAGAAGCCGCTCAACTGGAGCAAAAGATGCCCACCAAGCAACCAGGAGTGCAACAAACGCAGGTGAAAACGACATTTTCCCTACAGAGGAAAATAAAGTATTAGTATCGTTTTTCTTTACATGTCTATGTTATGCAAAGTAATAGACTAAGAAAAAGAAGTAAAGTAGAAAAAGACAGACTGAAATAGGTACATTGTATACAAAATGTGTCTAGTGCAAAGGAAAAGAAAGAACACAAAAAGGGCTAACTACACAGAGTGTCATGCTACAAAAAGAAGAACGAAAAGGGCTAACTACACAAAGTGCCCTGCTGAAAAACAAACAAACTCTATACTATGCTATTAAACTGCAAACAAAAAACACTGGCTGCGCTGCAGGTACATCAGATATCCCTGCTCCTGCTATCATCCTGCCATACTCGGCGTTTGGGTCTCTGGTCAACTGAACCTTTAGGGGGGTCCGGGGCATTATGAAAAAGAAAGAAAAATCCATCAGCAAACAGAAAAGACAGTAAAGCAGGTCTACATAGATCTACGAAAAGACAAAGATAGAAAGTAAACTACTGTGTTTACGTACCTCATCCGAGGGAAGCTGCTGGCCTGGTGGCGCTCCTCCATACTGAGCCCTCCACTGCTGGAAATTCTAGTAGAGTCTCCACTGCTCTTCCTCTGAGATGGACTGGGAAGTCTGGGCTCTGCAATCAGCACCCCTCATCATCTGAAAGAAGCGCTCCTGCTCAACGCCAATCGAATGTCCATTGCGAACTGAGGTCGTAGTGGTGAAGCGGCCAATGGACACACTCCGGAACTAGGCAGTGTAGTCTCCCCTCATCATGAACCTAACAACATCGTAATCTCCGGAGACCAAGCCTGCCCCAAAGTAGCAGCAAACGGGCACCTAGGGATTCGAACCTCTCTCGTCGCCCGACGCCAACAATGGTCACCCATGTACAACTTCTAGGAGGAAAAAGAGTAGAACGTGCATCTCCGAGATGACAAATAGGTCTCGATGCCGTATGTACCTCCCCGTGCCAAGAAAACGAACGGCTGCCAGATGACATCATCTGTCGTGATTTACTTGAAGTCAATGAAAATGAAAGGTGTTATTATTAAAGTGGACTTCCAAAAGGCTTATGACTATGTCAATTGGGGTTTTCTCATGCAAATGATGAAGTGCTTGGGGTTTGGCCAAAGATAGATTAAGTGGATCAATGAGTGCATCTATACTCCTACTCTTTCAATTCTGATTAATGGGTCCCCATCCAAACAAATCTTCCCAAAGAAAAGTATTCACCAAGGGGACTCCCTATCCCCTTTCCTTTTCAACATTGTGGTGGAAGGGCTAAGCATAAAGCTTGATCGGGCAAGAAGAGCAGGTTCAATCTCAGAATTCCAAACTACTCCTAATGGACCCATTGTCACACATCTGCAATATATATATGACACAATCATCTTCTGGAAAGATGACGTGACGGAAATTGCAAACATTAAAAGATTTCTAAGGTTGTTCAGAATAATGTCTGAACTTAAAGTGAATTAATCAAAAACATCTATGTGCATGCAAGGGATCCAGGACCTACAAGCAAATTCACTATTAGTAGCAATGGGATGCAAGCGGGGGAGCCCGCTAATGAAATATTTGGGAATTTCAATTGGCGCGAACCCCAGGACGGTGGCCACTTGGCAACCAATTATTGAAAATTATAGGAGGAAACTTGCCAAATGAAAGGGGAGATGTTTATCGCCAGCAAGCAGACTAACATTGATCAAAGCCAATCTGAATAGTCTGCCGGTATATTACATGTCCATTTTCAAGATTCCTAAGGAAGTGGTGCGCAAAATAGAAAAGCTGTAGAGAAATTTCTTATGGGGGGGGGGGGTTCAGTGGTCAAGAAGATCTACAAGGTCCATTGGAGTAAAGTGAGTGCCCAGAAAGAAAAGGAGGTCTGGGTGTCAAAAACCTCCTAAATCATAATAGAGCACTCCTCACCAAATGGTAGTAAAGGTATCACAACGAAGGAAATTCGAAATGGGTGAAATTGATCAACTCTTTATACAAAAGGCAAGACCTGAGATGTGGCCAGAATTACCAACAAGTGAAGAATCTCTCCGGTGTGGGGAGATATCCAAACCCTTCCCAAAAATGGCCACATTATGACTAAGATCATTCATCGCGGTCTTAGCTGGAAGGTAGTGTCTGGGAATCAAATCTCCTTCTGGCATCATATCTGGTCGGGAGCTCAAAATCTAAAGGTTGAATTCCCTAGGCTGTATGCTTTAGCTATAAACAAATACTTAAAGTTATTTGAAGTCCTTTCTTCTCTTTTGTTACATAATCAAAGAACTATGCTGTTTAGAAGAAGACTGTTCAGTTGGGAGGAGGATTTTTGAAAACACATAAAATCCAGAGCTATCGGGCTGCCACCACTTAGGGTGGGGGAGGACTACTTAAGGTGGAATTGGGAGGCAGGGGCATGTTCTCCACTAAGTCTATTTTCTGCAAGATCGAAAACTCCGTGGTTCAATCTGACAGCGATCTTTTGGATGTATGGGCTAATGGTGCCACCCGAAGGTGGAATTTTTCGGGTGGCTTGTTCTTCAGGGGGCTATTTCAAACAAACAAATGTTGCACTCAAGACACATCATAACATTCAATTCACAGGACCTAAAGTGTGTGCTGTGTGATCAAGCAATTGAATTGGTAGACAATCTAATGGTCCACTGCAGGTTCAGCTGGTGCGTATGGTCAGCCACCATTAAGCGATGGAATCTAAGATGGGTAATCCCTCCCAGTATCAGGGTTTGCAAGCAATGGTGGTGGTCCTCTCGAATAGGGGGTAGGTCAATTTCTTCAATGTGATTAATTGGCGGTCACAGCTGGCTGATGAGAGGTCTGGTTTCAATAAATTGGGCTCTGGTGTGACCGGATCTATTGTAGTGTGGCAACTCCCCATTTTTGTGTGGGGTTGTGTCTAATTTGTAAGTTTGTGATTATTAATAAAAAACTTTTCTGCTTTGCAAAAAAACATCTGTCGTGACAAGCTCCAACTGGGAGCGAAGGGTCGCGAAGTCCAGCAAATCCAGATGACGCGTAGATGGACGCGGCCATCGCAAAGCCCTAGGGACGTCATATCCAAGGCCGGTGGGAGGGGGCGCCCTACGCTCATGTGCTCGAAGGACCACCACAACAGAAAGGGCCAGAATCCCAACTGTGTTGGTGCTGGCAACTAACTCTTCTCCTCATAGCCTGGAGGAGGCAAACGTAAAATACCCCCAATCAGAGAGGGCACCATCCGGGAAATCTACTAACCCGACGTAAGCAACCGAAAACAGAGTGCCGTTGTTGTTCAAGAAGCACGACACTATCAAATACAAAAGCAAATGATGTTGCCGCTGGTACAACTTCTGGCCGTCTATCTCCACGGTGTAGAAGAAGTCTTCACCTCTGAGTACTGATCCCGGGATCCGTCTCCCGTTCATCTCATAAGGGTGGATGCCCAAAACTCTCTCGGCATCCTCAACAGTCCCATGCGTCCTCTGGACAGGGATCCCTCTGAACCTCAAACATGTAATGACGGCCCACTCGAACAAGGTAATGCCAAGCTCGCAGTCGCCCAAATGGAGCGTGGTGGTCTCACTGAACCAATGCTCGGCGAGGGCCCGAATCAAAGTATGTTTCGAGCGGAATGGGAGAATGACCAGAAAATCTCCAAACCCTGCTCGACCAGAAAATCTTGATACATAGGGTGCGCCCGGTTGCAGACCTCAACTACCTAAAACCATGCTCCGCGGAATGTCCTCTCAGGTGGAACTACCCGGGCTCGCAAATACATCGACGGATGGGACCGGAGCTGCGTCAGAAGCGGTGTGTCAAAAACACTCAAGCTGGCCCTCCTAAGCTCCTCGGGAACCATCGTCCCTCTCAACTGTGACTCCACACCATCTGGGAAAAAAGCCTCAAAATATCCAAATAGTGATGCCGTTGCACCGCCTACATCCGTTGTAAAGTCAATATCATCAATGTCCAAGGGAGACTCCTCCTTGTCCTCCTCCACAGGTCTCGAAGGTCCAGCCTCATCTGCAGGCTCCTTCCCTGGTCTACGCCGAGAAGTCATCCTACAAAACAAAAGAAGGAATAATTAAATCATGCTAGTCAAGCGACTCAAGTTCAGGTAACAAAAGCAACAACACAGTGAATACAAAAGGTCGGTAATATCTTTCTATGATTATCGATATATACAACTGTTCACAATTCCTGGGTTATAACACCTCTCTATGGTTATAACTCGGGGCAAAAATTATAGACATGGTAATATCTTACTATGATTACCAACACAGATCCAAATTCACAATTTTTAGGGACTTCGCTAGTATCTTTCTATGACTATGGATTTACATTTGCAAAAACCTAAAGTAGTATCTTTCTAAGACTACAGATTCGAGTTTTCCAAAACCTACACTAGTACCTTTCTAAGGCCACAGGTTAGAATTTTTTGAGGCCTCAGTGGTGCCTTTCCAAGGCCACAGGCTAAACTTTTCATAAACCTACAGTAGTACCTATCTAAGACTACAGGTTTACGTTTTCGAGAATTTCGGTAGTACCTTTCTAAGACTACAGATTCCAAATTTTTCCGAAACCTAAAATGGCACCTTCCTAAGGCCACATGTTCATATTTTAAAAAAAAAAGCCTCGGTAGCGTCTATCTAAGACACCAGGTTCATAATTGCAAAACCTACGGTAGTATCTATGTAATGCTACATGTATATGTTTTCAAAACCTCGAGGGCATCTCCCTAAGGCCACAGGTTAAAATTTTCAAGAACTTTGGTAGCATCAATCCAAGGCTACGAGTTTACATTTTCAGAAACTTTGGTGGTATCTCCCTAGGGCCCCGGTTTCAATTTTTTAAAAAAAAATCTCTCAGTAGTATCTCTTTAAGACTGCAGATTTACGCCTCCAGGACCTCGGTGGTATCTTTCTAAGGCCACAGGTCCACATTATCGAGAAAAAAATCTCTCCCCAGCGGCATCTTCCTAAGGCCACAGGTCTGCATTTTCAAAAAAAATCTTTCTCAGTGGCACCTTCCTAAGGCTACGGATTTCGAAATCCAAAAACCTCAGTAATACCTGTCTAAGGCTACAAGTTTATATTTTCAAAAGTCTCGGTAACATCTTCCTATGGTTACTGGTTGCAAACCCCAGCGAGTCTGCACGGTGGTACCTCTCTACGACCATCACTTAAATTTCTAACTTGGTAATACCTTTCTACGATTACCGGGGCAAAATGGCATCTCCCTACGGTCGTTACTCAGAAAATATTTCAACAATTTAGTAGCATCTTTTTATAATTTCTAACTCAAATCATCAGAAATCCTAGTAATAGTATCTCTCTACGGCTATTACTCGGTGCAAAATTTACGCTTACGGTGGCATCTTCAAATGGTTACCGTTCGAGTTTCAAAATTTTAGTAATACCTGTCTACGGTTACTAATCAATTGCCAAATTTTAACTTACGGTGATATCTGTCTACGATTACTGTTCAAGTTTCAAAAAAACGGAATTTCAGTAAACATCTTTCTACGATTACTAATCAGTTTCAAACGCCCGCTTATGGTAATATCTATCTACGATTACTGTTCAAGTATCTAAAATTACAGTAATAAATATCTACGATTACTGTTTTCAAAATTATGCTGACAATAGCATCTTTCTACGGCTATCCATTAAAATCAAAGTTTCAAAATATTGTGATAGCTGTCTACGGTCATGGTGTTGAAATCAAAGTGTCAAAAAAATTCGGTGACAACTTTCTAACGGTCGCCCGTAAAAAAAAAAATTCAAAGCATGTTGTCAGGATTCTGATCGTCAACTTACGAAAATTTCGGTGATACTTTTCTACAATTACCGTCAAGTCCCAAAATTTTTCAAAAGTGACATCTTTCTATCGGTCGTCCGATAAATTTTGAAAAATAAATTTTTTGCAATCCTAATCCCCCGTTCACAAAAACTTTGGTATTATTTTTCTACAAATACCTCTAAGTTCCAAACATTGCAAGTTACATCTCCCTATGGTCATTGTTCAAAAAATCAGTGACGCCTTTCTACGATTATCTTTTCAAAATCCTAACGGTGCAGTCTCACTAACGATCGCCCTAGTCGAGTTTAAATTTTCATGTTTACGAAAATTTCAGCATCGCTTCAGCGCAAAAAATTTTAAATGGACAGCATAACCGCTGCGACACAAGCGTTACACGTTTAACAGAAATCAAACTAAATACATGTTTTTGACTAACTAGCGTATTTCCTAGTACAAGAATACAAATTTACTAAGTGCAGGAATGAACAGAAGTCGGAACCTTACTTGTATGATCAGGATTGAGTCTGCCAGAAGTGAATCGATAAAAGGATCAAGCACCGGTATGTCGTCGAAGAAAAATATGAGCGAGAGCAGAAGTTTGCCAAGCCTCAGGGATCCTTCAGAAGCTGGGAGTTCGAATGAGGCTCACTGCCTCGGCTCTTTCGTAAATACACTTTATGTCGCAACTATAGTTACGACATCGTTCAAAAATCATAAAGGCAGTCAGTCTCGAGGAACACGCCCAGCTGGGAAAAATTCGGCATTTTGTGATAGGGGATAAGAACGGCCTCCGAATGCGATCCGCCGGTCTGAACTGCGACTTCGACGAGCCCGATCCGTGTCATCGACAACTCCAAAAAAATTTCAATTTCGCCAGCAGATGTCAAATTCCTCTGAGGAGCCAGGACAAATCAGAAACATGCAAGCCGTGAGTCAAAATTTCACGCATCAATTTATCTTTGTCTACATTTGCTACGCAAAGTACACAAAGAGGGGCAGCTGTTGACACCCAAATTTTGGCTCAGCCCTCACAAGTTCAGAAATCTGAAAAATAGTCTTCACAGAGATCAATATGCATATCCGAAATGTTCGGACTTCTCGCGAACAGCACCGACATAACTCAAAAATTTCCAAACGATGAACCAGCAACAGTAAAGTGTTAAGGAACATTTACCTGTCTCAGAAATCCATTCCGACGCACCAGTCGAGACATATTACAAATGGACGACACAGAAACTGCATCCGAACAGGCAGAATAGTTCGGAACAAGAAGAATCTTGCACAAGCATACGAAAATTTTCTTCTGAAGATAATATCGAAGGTAAATACATTTCTGAGAAGCCGGTATAAAGACTGAATTCGTCCAACTCAGAACCGGAATTCAGTTGAGGATAAATGCCAATTCGTTCAGTTTTCCCTGCAGCGGTCAGCCGGCCTCGGAAATCAGCGAACGTATTTTGCACAGACCTCATCTTCAAAGTCTGACATTCCCTGTGGAGCAGATTTTCTGGAAGTTGAGCAGCCCAAGAGGTGCACCAACTGCTTCTCACTTTGTTTAAGGCTCCGGAGCCGTATTTCAGGATTTTCCCGGGAAATGTCCGGATCAGGCCCGAGATATTTTCTAAATTCACAATCCAACTCAGCGATCAAGAATATCAAATTTAAAATGTCAAAGTCAGAGTTCTCTGAGGGGCCGACCAAGTGCAAACAGAAGCTTCGGACCCAGATCAGAACTCCGAGTTACTTTTTCAATTTTAAAGATATTTTCTTTTAATTTCTAATTAATTTTCGGTTGAAGATAAGCTCAAAACACTTTTGGAACCTTCCAAAAAGATCTCCCCACATGTGGCTCGCGAGCCATGTGATTGGACCAAAATTCATCTATGTCACAACTATAGTTGCGACATATACTATTATAAATAGCAAACCTCCAAAACAACAATCCAGACCCTTGACACTCAAATCACTTCAAAATACTCTCAAACACTCTCAGCCTCCGGGAATTTCTTTTGATAGTTTTCCAAACACTACTCAAAACCGATCAAACCTTTTAAAATTTCAAATCCAACCAAGAACAAGTCTCGTTCTTGAAGTATTTCGAGCTTACTTTCTTCCGGTAAATTAATTTGTTTCTTATTCTTGGGAAACTCTTGATAGTCTTCTAATTCATAGTTCGGTATTAGTCAGTCGTCCGCGTTCGATACTATACCCTACGATGTTTTAAAGAATCTACCTATAGAAGTCGTCTCCCCGAATTGTACAGATTCAAATACATCAATTTGCCTCAATTTTTTATATACTCGTCTCTTATGATTTCGAACAAATATTTGTTTAAAGAATTTGTTACTTTATATCTTTCTTCTCGTTAGAATTCGGCACATGCTTGGCCTTGCCAGCTCCGCTATCGCATACGAGAAGAACATAAAAACATCTTCGCCCCAAAAATACAATTACAGCTTACATTTTCATTTCTATAGCCCGACCTTGTCGGTACGCTACATACTTGCCATCTAGCTCGGAATATATCCAACTCGGTTTATATATACGATATCTTATCAAATTGTTATATATGTACTGCCATCTAGCTCGAACTATATCCAGCTCGGTTTATATTGAAATTGCACCGGAAGGTCAAATTAACCTAGAGGGGGGTGAATAGGTTATTAATTAAAAAAATTGTGATCTCCCTTTTTAAAACAGTTTAATTATTTAATTAAATTAAACTTAAACTTGACAAAAGTAAATGCAAA
>NMUG010006295.1:0-12662 GCA_002855965.1 Monotropa hypopitys | reverse complement strand
TTCCAATGACAAGACTCTTCGATTTTGCTTCCATGGATTTTTCTGCACCGACCTCCTTAGATACCGGTATCTTGAAATTCAAGATATCGGTATCTAAGGCAAAACCCTAGATACCCCTCAGAAACCGGTTTCTGTCTCCCGGCTGCCAGAACAACCTCAAGATACCGGTATCTGGCTAAGCCTAGATACCGATATCTAGGACCAGAAATCCTAAATTTTTTAAATCTTTCCCCCTTTGATCCCAACTTTAATTAACTATTTAAATAAATCCCAAACTTTATTTTAAATATTTTAATAATTCTATAAGTCTCCAAATATCCACAAAATATAATTATCAATTTCTAAATCACACTTTTAAGCCCCAAATTATCATAAACCTCAATTATTACCTTAATTTGCAACACAGGTATTACACTTACACTTTAGCATTTACCTCAGCTGTGCCTTAGCACCTTTCGCCTTAGCGATTTATGTCATACCGTAGCATGGGGCTGAGCTTACACTTTAGCATTTACCTCAGTTATGCCTTAGCACCATTTGCTATCATGATGCCGAGCTTACGCCTTAGCATTTAGCTCATCTATTCCTTAGCACTAAATGCCTTAACATTTTGTTACATTATTATATACATGCGTCAAACAAAAAATAGGACTTGCATTCTTTAAATATGACATAGACGCATTTTGTCAGCTTCGACATCAATCATAAGTTGATAATACAAAAGGTTAATGTTGAGCCTACACCTTAGCACATGAATCACAAAAATAGAACTGTAACAAATTAAATTTAGCTCTTATCTGTAATGTTTCTTCAAATGTTCTGCGTTCCAAGGATTTGGCCGTTCTTTCCCCCTTAAGGTCTTGAGTCGATATGCCCCTGCCTTGGAATGCCTGATATTTTGATATGGTCCCTCCCAGTTTGGTTGTAGCTGCTTCACCCTCTTTCCCCGTGGGATCTACTTTCCTCAAAACCTAGTCCCCAGGCTGGAACGATCTGGGCTGAACCCTGGCGTTATGATACTTCGCCATTCTTTGTTGATAAACGGCGACCCTTGCTGCTGCCCTTTTTCTCCTTTCTTCAATAAGGTCCAGCTCAGCCCTAAGCTTTTCTGCATTCTCAGCTTCCTCCAGTGAAGCAGTTCGGTAGTTCAGCAACTCCACTTCAATGGGTACCACAGCCTCTGCTCCAAAGGCTAGGGAGTATGGTGTTTCACCTGTAGCTGACCTGGGTGATGTACGGAAAGCTCACAATATATGATGTAGTTCGTTCGGTCAATTCCCTTTTGCAGACTTCAATCTTCTCTTGATGACTTTCTTTATTTCGCGGTTTGTGACTTCAGCTTGTCCATTAGCTCTGGGATAGGCCTTGGATGTGTAGTGCATGTGTATTGCCTTTTCAGCACAATGTTTCTCGAGATCTACCACTATTACCCTGGGCAAACCAAATTTGCAAATAATATTCTGCCAGAGAAAGGAAATGGCGGCCTGAGAGGTAATGATGGATAAAGCCTTAGCTTCAACCTATTTCGTGAAATAATCAATAGCTACCACAGCGTATTGTCTCTGCCCTGCTCCTCTGGGAAGGGGTCCAATGAAATCCATTCCCCACTGCGCGAAAGGCCAAGGTCCTCTCATGGGACTCATCTAAGTGGGAGGCACATGGGAGATGTTAGCAAACCTCTGGCAAGAATCACACCTTCTTACCAGTGATGTACAATCGCTTTGTATGGTGGGCCAGTAATAGCCCATCCTGATTATTTTGTGAGCGAGAGTTCTGCCCACATGGTGAGCTCCACAAATTCCCCCGTGAACTTCTTCCATGGCTCTATATGCTTCACCTTTCATTAGACATCGAAGATATGGCAACGAAAATCCCCTTTTATATAGGACATCACCCATCAGAGTATACCTTGCTGCTCGGATCTTCAGTTTCCTGGCTTCAGACCTATCCTCCGGCAACTCCCCCGTTTGAATCTACTTAACGATGGGCCCTGCCCATGAACTGGACTAGTCGATTGCCATAACCAGCGACTTTGCCTTCTCAATGCTGGGGGCTCTCAGGATCTGAATCAGTATTCCCGTGGAAGGGAGCTCTTCTACTGAGGTCCCCATTTTGGACAGTAGGTCAGCGTTTTGATTTTCCTCTCTGGGTATCTGTGAGATCGAGAACTTGTCAAATTTATGAACTAAGGGCTTGACCACTTGTAGATATTTTCCCATTATTTCCTCTTTCGCCTCAAACTCCCCTTTAACCTATCCAACAACAAGCTGAGAGTCACTCATCACAGCCAAACATTTTAGGCCAATCACTTGGGCAATCTGGAGCCCAACCACCAAAGCTTCATATTTCGCTTGATTATTCGTAGCACTAAACTCAAATCTTAGTGCATACTTTAATTTCTCTCCCTCCGGTGAAGTCATCATCAATCCTGCTCCGCTCATCTTCCTGGTAACTGAGCTGTCCACGGGCAGGAGCCATGTTTATTCATCCCCTCTAGACACCTCATCATCTGTTGCATACTCAACCAAGAAATCCGCTAAGGCCTGAGCCTTCATCGAGCTCCTGGGCTTATAATCTATGTCGAACTCTCCCAGCTCTAAAGACCACTGGATGAGACGCCCTGACGTATCTGGGTTATGGAGGGCCCTCCTGAGAGGTATGTCGGTTAGAATATTGATGGGATGTGATTGAAAATAAGGTATCAATCTCCTAGCTGCAGTGATTACTGCGAATGCCACCTTTTCAATTTTAGGTAGCTAGTTTCCGATCCCCTCAACGCTCTATTTGTATAGTACACTGGGTGCTGCACACCTTCCTCCACTCGAATCAAAACTGAGCTGACAGCATCAGAAGATGACTTCCATTTTCCTGGATATGAGGTTTTTGAACATCTTATTAACTAACCTCTGATAAGTAGCACCCGCATTCTTCAACCCGAATGGCATAATAGTGTAACAATACAATCCTCTGTCAGTAATGAACGCAGTCTTATCTTGGTTATCCTCATCCATCTTTATCTGGTTATAGCCTGAGAAAGCATCCATGAAGCTCAGAAGCTCGTGGCCAGCTGTGGCATCCACCAGCTGATCTATCCGGGGAAGTGGAAAGCTATCCTTTGGGCAAGAATTATTAAGGTCTTTAAAATCGACACACATTCTCCATTGTCCAGAGGATTTTTTGACCATCACAACATTAGCAATCCAAGTAGGATAGTGTACCTCTCGTATGGATTTGGCCTTCAACAGTTTGTCAACCTCCTCAACCACTGCTCTGCTCCTGTCAGGTGCGAAGGTCCTCTTTTTATGTCTAACTGGTTTATGATCTGGGTTCACATTTAAGCGGTGCACCATAATGCGTGGATCTATTCCATGCATGTCCTCATGCGTCCATGCGAAGTCATCTTTACTCCTCGCCAAGAAGTTGATCAGAGAATTCCTTTCGCTGCTTTTTAGACCTGTTCCCACTTGAATCTTCTTGTCTGGCTCATCAAGCCAGACCTGCAGTGAGATAATATGCTCCAAATGTTCTCCTCTTAGCAACTTTTCCTCATCTCTGACGTCCAGCTCTTCCACCACTAACGCCCCATTGTAATGTCTGATCGAATAATTATAACACTATCGAGCTATTTTTTGGTCTCCCTTCATTTCTCCAACCCCCTCAGGCATGGGGAACTTTACTTTGAGATGGTGCGTGGAAATCACTGCCTTGATTTTGTTTAAAAGTACTCTCCCAACGATGGCGTTATACGCGGACGGTGAATCCACCACCAAGAAATCCACCATGGTTGTTACCTGACTTCCTTCTTCTCCCATGGTCACCGGAAGGGCTATCTGTCCTTTTGGATAAACTACCTCCCCAGTGAATCCCACCAGGGTAGATGCCATAGGCCTCAGCTTCTCTTTTCCCAACCTCAGCTGGTCGAACGTATGGAGGAATAAAATGATGACTGAGCTTCCACTATCTATGAGTATCCTTCTGGTTTTGAAGTTGGCAATGACCATGTGTACCACGAATGGGTCGTCATGTGGGTACACTATCCCCCTTTTGTCCTCCTCAGAAAAAGTGATTGGCACCTCTGTCTTCTTTGGACACTTGCTCTGCCTTCCCACTGTGCATACCTCCATTGGGTCATCTGACCTCAGTCTCCTCAAATGGGCATTCTAAGATGAGCTGGATGAGCCATCTCCTGCTGACCCTTCATGAATAACTCTGATTTCGCCAATGAGATCATTATTTTTTGGAGCTCTTGCTCTCTCCTCCCGGCACTGTCCTCCTCTTTGAGGTCTCTGATCCCTCTTATCCACAAATCTCTGCAACCGACTTCTCTGAATGAGGTCCTCTATTTGACCTTTGAGGTCAATGCAATCGTTGGTATAATAACCATGATCGTGATGAAAACCGCAATACGTATCCCTGGGATGCCTGTTAGGATTACTCTTAAGCTTTCATGGCCACTTCAGATCAGGATCGTCCCTCAAATCACCCAAAATGTGCTCGACAGAAGCTATCAACGGGGTATAGTGATTATGCTTCTCGGGCGGTCCTCCAATTCTCCTAGGCGAGCCCCTAGGCTCTGGCCTTCTTCCACGACTCTCCTGTGCCATCCCCCATAAGGGATCTTTCCTTTTGCAATCAACTTGCACTTGGGCAGACATCGTGGGAGCTTGACCCTGAGATCCCTCATCTCTCCCCCTCCACACACTAAGAGAATCTTCTGCATTCATGTATTTCTGAGCCCTGAGCATGAGCTCAGCCATATCTTGCGGGGGGTCCTGTGTCAAACTGAACAATAGCGCTCCTAACCACAGGCCTGAGATGTATGCCTCCATGGCCATTTTATCATCTGAACTTTCAATTTGCATTGCCTCCTGAGTAAAGCGAGTCATGTACTCCTCACAGACTCCCCTTTCCTCTGTCTGACATTCAATGGGTAGGTGTCTGCCTTTCTGTACCTCTAACCTACTATAAAATGGCTGACAAATTTTTGACTCAACTCCTTGAAACTACTAATGCACCCAAGTTTTAACTTGTTAAACCACATCCTGGCACTTCCCTTTAGCGTAACTGGGAAGGACCTACACATGACTTCATCTGGCACAACTTGTAAAGTCATCAAGTTCTTATAGGTTTCCAAGTGATCCAGTGGGTCCGTAGTACCACTGAATAACTCGATTACCGGAATCTTGAACTTGGACGGTAATGGAAGATCTAAAACCCGTTGTGAAAATGGCAAGTTAGTGGTCTTTACCAATTCTTGCACTGTAACCAGTGTTTTGGCTTGCACACGCCTTTGAATCCTATCAATCTGTGCTTGCATATCTGCCAAAATGTCTTCCTCTGGCCTCTCCAAGGGTGGTTTAGCCCCTCTAACTGTTCCACTCGCCTATGGATCTTGGTGCTGGGACTGATCATCTGCTCTCCGTCCTTCATTCTCATCCACTCTCTCATTGTTTCCTTCCAACTCCCTTGGTAGTACTCCAAAGA
This sequence comes from Monotropa hypopitys, assembly GCA_002855965.1. Taxonomy (NCBI): domain Eukaryota; kingdom Viridiplantae; phylum Streptophyta; class Magnoliopsida; order Ericales; family Ericaceae; genus Monotropa; species Monotropa hypopitys. The sequence continues at coordinate 7,178 of NMUG010006295.1, read as the reverse complement.
TATCAACGGGTGGATTTGGGTTTACCCTGTTCTGCTGGCCCTTCAAAGTCTGGTTTTCTTGGCGAACTTCCTCTAAACTTTTTGTTAACAATTCTACTTGGCATTGCATGGCCAAGAACATCTTAGGAGTCATGGCTGGGAGATCTCTATGGTTGCTTCCTGCCATCGAACAGGTGTTGACCATCCAGAAATCTATCACCAATAAAAGATAAGTCGATTCCCACAAACGGCGCCAACTGATGATGTGATTTTTGGATCTTCTTCTTCTTGCTCTTGAGCCCTGCATGAACAATCTTGACACCGGCGTGGTGCCTACTAAATATCCTCCGACGCCCAAGTCAGTTGTGTTTCAATAATGGGGAAAGAGAATTCAAAAAGAGTTAGGTAATAGAAAAATGATCATACCCGTTATCGTAGTCTTCCTGAGCAATATATACACCTCCTCTATTTTAGGAAGGCTTTCGTAATTCTCTACAACATTTCCTTATCCATTATGCACGCTCACGTAATTATAGGCTGATATCTCGCCCTTCCATTTTGACCCCGTAGATATTCTATTTCAAATAATGAATAGGCAGAAAAGATTGGTTAAGGAACAAGGACTTGCACTCGTTGTACTCAGCCTGTGACTGAAGTCTTACCATTATTGTTCGTTCTTGTATAACACATTTTCTAGCCAAAGCTAATAATTCAACATGTGGGTCAACGTTCCAATTCCATAATGTTCATGACTTAACAATGTGATAATTGACCCATGATGCATCAAAACTCACTACACATAACCAATATGACCAATGCATCCAGTCTACACCAATTATACTCAATTACATGAAATTCCACTCAATTTCGATGAATGACCACAAGAGAGACAAAAGCCCCAATTTCCATTTCTAGGGTTTACACCAAAATTAAGGGTTTTCAATAGGATGTTCAAGACATGAAATTGAACCATAGAATATGTAGAGGCATCCCTAGAGACCACAAACCCACTACCAATTTCATGATACAAACCCTTGACCTAGACCAATTTTTCCAACATGAATCTAGGTGCATAAATGATGAAATCTCAAGCATTCAAAGAGGGAGAAGCAAGAAGACATAACCAAGCACATACTAGGGATAAGTAAATCCTACCTCAAAGGAGATACCAAGAACACCTTGAATCCGATCTTGATGATATGCCTTCGAAACTTAGGTTACCGGAGAGCCCTTGACGCGTAGAACACCGTTAATTCTTGTGATTTCTCCAAGCGATGCTTGGATGATGGTTAGAATTTAGAGAGAAGGGAGAGGATTTGATATGGAGGTAGAGAGAGTGTGGGTGGTGCTTTAGGGTTACAAAATGAAGGGGAAATGCCCAATTTCAGGCTAAGGTTGCCTTATATACCCCCCCCCCCAAAAAAAAAACGCCAAAAATACCCTTAATGAGTGTTGTCCGAACACCCTGTGTACCGGTGCATGCACCGGTGCAAACACCTCTGTACCGATGCACCAACCAATGCAACAAGCAACACAAGAGGACAGATCCACTTTGCACCAGTGCATGCACTAGTGCAACTTGAATCAAACTCCAACAGAACCACTTTGCACCGATGCATGCACCGATGCAAATGTTCCATATTCAAAATCCACCACCTGCACCGGTGCATGCACCGATGCAATCCAAACAGAACCACTTTTCACCAGTGTATGCACCGATGCAAAGGTCCTGAAGGTGGGGTTTTCATACCAAGGGACCCCGAACCTCCCCGAAACGACCCGAACCCAATGTGAGCGATATAAATGAACCGAGAGGGGACCCAAAACATAAATCCAACATAAAAATACTCTAAGGGACCCAAATCCAAATCCGTAAATCGATTTAAATTGTGAATTAAATTTCGGAAAACATTTATAAAATATGAGTCATGACACCTCAACCACCTTAAAAGATTTTCGTCCCCGAAATTGTCTAAGGTAAAGATAGAGATATCGATACAAGTCCAAAATTAAGACGAGAATAAATCAAAATAAATCCGGATATCTACTACGAATCTCGTCCTCACGCTCCCAAGTTTCCTTTTCAATACCATGATTGCTCTATAGGACCTTCAACAACGGAATCATCTTGCCCCGAAGCACTCGCTCTCTCGAATCAAGAATACGAATCAACCTTTCTTCATACGACACATAGGCTTCAAGCTCAACATTAGACCAATCCAACATGTGAGAGGGATCCGGCTCGTACTTCCGCAACATGGACACGTAAAACACGTCGTGGACACTCGAAATATTTGATGGAAATGCTAAACAATAAGCGACTTATCCGATCTTCTCTATGATGTCAAAAGGATCAATGAAACACAGCGTGAGCTTTCCTTTCTTCCCGAAGCGAGAAATACCACGGCAATGTGATACTTTGAGAAACACATGATTCCAAACTTTGAACGACAAGGGGACACGACGTCTATCGGCATAACTCTTGTGACGACTTTGAGCGATAAGCAATCTTTGACAAATCAACTTGATCTGCTCGGTAATTTGCTGCGTCATCTCCATCCCAATGATCATTGACTCTCCAACGTCAATCCAGCATACGGATGACCTACATGGCCTACCATACAAGACTTCGAACGGAGCCATACCAATACTGGAGTGATAACTGTTATTGTAGGCAAACTCTAGCAATGGCAAATGATCGACCCAACTTCCATGAAAGTCCAATATGCATGCCCGAAGCATATACTCGAGAATTTGGATAGTGCGTTCTGACTGGCCATCGGTCTGTGAATGAAAAGCAGTGCTGAATAAGAGCTTCGAACCAACAGAACCCTATAAGCTTCGCCAAAATCGAGATGTAAAATGCGGGTCTGTCACACTCCAGAAATTTTAATTAATTTCCATCCATTCAATAAATTCAATAAATCGAAATTCATGTGTTGTTGAGATCTTGAGATATTTGGGGAGCATCTATAATGATCATATGTCACGTTGAGTAAGTCCGGGTGAGATGGGCGCCCCCGGCATGAAGTTCGTCGATGGTTGGGTGTTCGCATAAGTCCTAAATCGCGTTTAAAATCCATCGACCTGATTCGTTTATAAAACCAGAATTCTTTGTTCATGCAAGTCGTATATAATTCGATTATGAATCCAACTCAACTTGAATCGTCTTAATCGGAGTCCGAACGAAGAAGTTATGACCGTTTCTTTGGGGAAAATTTGTGAAATCTGAACAGAACAAGTTTGCACCGGTGTAGAGATAAGTTGCACCGGTGCACAAACCTACTGTTCGAATTTTTAACAAGTTTGCACCGGTGCAAGTGAAGTTTGCACCGGTGCAAAGTATGCTGTTTGGCCGATTTTTAGGCTCATTAAGGGCTTTTTGGTAATTTGAGATGGGGGTTGTATATATACAACCCATACACGAGTTCCTCCTTCTTCTTCCCCATTTCTAACCCTAAAACTCTCTCTCTTCCTCCATTAATGGAGCTCTCTCTTCTATCCTCCATATCTCAAAATCCATTGGGCTTTGGAAGAAACGCGAAGTTCTAACGACGTTCCCCTCGCTCCCCTCTCTGCGGTGATGTGCATAGATCGTCCTAGATCGGTAAGTTTTCTCTCCCTCTCCAAAACCCTAGGTTTGTCTTGGTTGCTCGGCTAAGGTTTTTCTCTTCTCAAATATTGTAAAGCATCACGAGGGCTCCGCAATGGCGAGCTTGGTTCCCTCCGGCAATGGAGGTTTTCCGGCGAAGTTTTCTGGCGAGTGTCACCGGAGCTCTGAGTAAGGTAGAGTTCTCTATCCCTCTCGTTTATTCTATTGGTCTTCTATTTTCTCTCTCGCGAATATATTTAAAATGCGTCGTTCTGAACAATTGTACTAAATCGATGATGTAGGTCGTCGATTGCTCAAATTGATGTCGCGTACACTTGGTCTAGGGTCCCTACGTACTTCCTCGGTTGTTGATTGTTCGATTCTCGATTTGATTGTGAAAAGCCCCAATTTTTATAAAAAGTGTGTCGTTGTTGTTTTATAAAATCAAATTGGGGAGATTTACTTGTTTGGACACTCTTGGGTGGTTTGTGGGTTAAAACGTAGTCTTGACACGTTTTTTATTGTGAATCGAACGAAGTGATTGTTTTACGAACAAATGGAACGTTTTATGGATAAACGGAAATGTTTTGAAAACAAAGGAAAGGAAAGTTACTTAGTGGGATGATACGTCGACTAGGAGGATGTTTGCCCTAGGTTGTACGGAATGAAAGTAAATGTGACACTATCTACTCTATACGAGGAATTACTTGAGTTGGCTATTATTATGCGGGTTGTGTGGATACCTTGTGTGGCTACTGTGAGCACCCACGACATTGCGCAATGGGGGTTTGACTGGGCCCTCCTGGTGTGCCGGGGAATCACTAGGAAATATACGGTAGTTGGCTGATCCCCAACTTTCTCAGAATTATCCGAAACTCAACGTATTATTTGATATTGCTCTTATTGTTCTACAAGGTGCGGAATTGAGATAACAAGTAAATATTGGAAAATAAATGGGTATTGGAACACGTTCAAATAACGGAAATGAGTCTTTTACTTAATGTGGGTCGACACTTGATGCAATTCCCTTTTGGCCTTGTCTAGGCAATCGTTTGGTAGATGTTAAATACTGTTGTTTCTCTTTCTCGAGTCTTGGTCAGACACTGGTTTTACTACTTTTCTCTACGATAAGTCAAATGCGGAACTTTGAAAGAAAGGAAATGTTTTTAAATATAATGAGATCCAATGCATAGTCACATTACATTCCTTGCATTGTCATATACTTGCACCCCAATATTATAGACGTTTGGAGATAGATTACCAGGCGGTGTTGCCTGACCCTCTACTTTTGTAGGATTTGCTCCTTGACTTGGAGTAGCTGCGGGATCCTTCATAGGACTTGAGGCTCGACCAGATAATGGACTGTAGGCCATAGGTTGTTTTATTTCTTCAGCACTGTACTTCTTTCCTTTATTGTTGGCCTCCTTGTACAGAATAAATTTATAAATCCTATTTTGGCATTTCCTTTTAGTTTGGGCACTGTTGTATAGGGTTATGTTATAAAACCCTTTTTGCCCCTGTTTTTGGTATCAGAGTAGCGCAGGCGTTTATTGTAACAAGTAGTCTAATGGGTGTGTGTGTGGTAGATAGCATTTTCTTACCTGTTTGGATACTCGTTACCTACTTCTAACACTTCTAAAAAAACATGTTCCAAAATTTGGGAGTGTTACAGTTGGTATCAGAGCGCTCGTTCCGATTTACCTAGGTCTTTGGGTGAGACTTTTGTCTCAATGAGCGCACCGTTTCTTTTGTGTAGCTCTGAGGGATTGTATTTAGAGTGCATAGCATGTGTATCTAGACATTGAATGTGTGTGCATTGCATGCATCTCAAAAAACAACAAGTTTTTATAACTCGAAATAACAAAATAGTTTGGAAATTTGTGATGTCTACTCCTTTGAGTTGGTCTTGTTGTCGTTCTTTTGGAAATTCGGACTCGTTTCTGTTGATGTTGAGGTGACTTTCGGGCCTGTCTTGGCACTTGTTAGAGAATCCTGTCGATGTTGGACTTGTGTGTTCCTGTTATATCCTCTTGTCGATCGTGTTGCCACCTATTCTATCGCAGTGAATTATCTCCAGCTCCTGGTTCTTAGAGTGTAAACGAGTCTCTTCGTTTGTTCTAGTGGTGATTTAGCCTCTTGTTCGTCGATATCGATCGTTGATGGTTGCAACCGTGGCTTGTCGAGTCTATTCCTTCGTAGGGAGCGGAGTCGTGTTGTCGTCATCATGGCTTTTGAGCCTACTTCTTAGGGACAAATGGTGGAACTTTGCGGCAGTCAGTGATTGATTCTTGTTTGCCCTTCTAGTAAGGATGATGAATCTGTGTACGATTGATTAACCGTTCCTTAAATTCTCTCTTTTGTAATCCCGGATGAACTCCTTGTGCGATATTCGTTGTAGAAGCGGGTCGTTCCTCTTAACGTTGGTATCTGGAACTTGTCGTTTGCACCGTTGATGTCTACCCCTTTCTCGGTGGTTAAGTTTTGACTCCTTTTCTCGTTGTGCGATAGGCCTCTTACTTGTTAGCCTTGCGATTGATGGTTGTTTCCCCTTGGGAATTGATTGGGTCTCTCTGATGCGTATAGTTCCTTCTGTGAGCTGCGAGACCTTAGGATAACCTTGCTTGTGGGATTGTGACTAGTAGTTGCTCATTGACGTGTTAGCACTTGGTAGTCTGGTGATTGTGACCCTCTTTGGGAAGTGAGAATGCTTCGGTGTGGTAAGGTCTTGTCATAGTAGAGGTTGTGTGTGTTTCACTTGGGACGTAAAGTATCCTTGGGTTGGTAGGTTCTCCTTGCGGACCAGTACCGAATGGTTAGTGATGATAGTACTTTGCACTTGTTTAATGTGAGAGTTGATCTAGAATTGTGATTTAAGGATGCTTGAGAATTTGTGTTGAACTTAGTACCTTGCAGTCGCAGTTGTATTTTGGCTACTTGAATTTTCGAACTACTTGGGAGATGGCTTAGTGCTAAAACTGTCTTGGTTGGTTAATTGGGTTTGTTGAGTAATCTGGAAGTTAGACTTACTTTAGATGATTTGGTTTTGGCTGAGGTATCTTGTGTGTGCTTGGGATTTGAAGACGAGAGTTAGAGTGGTTGTATCGCTTCAGTATGAGGTTATAGGAGGTGGGCAATGCTTCAGTGGATTTCTTTCGCTTCATCTTGGTCGTAGAGTATTGTTGGTCATATGCCCCTGTTGGCATGTCGGTTTCCTTTTTGTTCAACCCTTTGCGGGATCGGTGAGTGGACATCGTTCCCTAGTTGTTCCTTGTCTCGTCGACTCTCTTGGATCAATGTGCTTTATCGATGATCTCTACCATCATTTGTTGGAAATGTTGTCGCGTACACTCGTACCTTATCCTTGTTGTCACTAGGATTCCTTGTTCTTCGATGGTTTGCGATTTGATTTCTCGTGTTTCTTGTTTGCACTTGGTGGAGATTGCGGAAGCTGTGTGTTGTTCGGAAAATCTTCTTTCTCTTTGTTTTCCCAATTTTTGACGTTGCGACTGGCTGTTGCCATCCTCCTGTCGACTGTTTGTGGTACATCTGCTATTGTAGCACTTGTCGTAGCAGTGATGCGTTGTTCGTCTCGCGCAAATTGATTTTG
>NMUG010006294.1:0-12664 GCA_002855965.1 Monotropa hypopitys | reverse complement strand
ACCTGATCAAGTTAATGTTTCTGGTCAGATAGAGATGTTACAATACTATATATTTTGGTAGATGAAGATTTCTTTGTCAAGTCATATTAATATTTCAGAAATTCCTTTACAAGGAGCACAAGATGGGTATTAAGCCGTTTCCTTGTTTTATTTGAGAAGGTTTCAATTTTATCTACAAGAACGAGAAAAAGGCAGAGTATAACAACGAAAACAGAGGTCATGTTTTGTTCCGTGTCCTAGCGTATAGTTCTGTGCTAGAGTACTGGACATTGTATTCTTTCCGTTACACCACCGGATAAAAGAGCAGGACTACGCACATATACTTCCGGATACATATGCGTCCGGTACCGTCCGATGCACACGAGGCCCTCATTATTTTGCAGACCCCATGTTAAGCAGTGATCGTGTGGGTACTGTCAGTCATTTTGGATGCAGCAAATGGTGCTGGTTATGTTGACACTGAGGTAAAGGCTTCTTATCTTAGAGTTCCCTTTTCTATTTGGGTGCCACGGCAGCAAACCCTTGATGTTGATATCTGAAATGCTAATTCACCTTTTGTAATTCTCTCTTTTTTTCAGATAATTCAGATGGCATTGAATGTGTTAGTCAATCTTGTTTGTCCTCCTCCTTCAATCAGTAATAAACCACCTATCACACAACTTCACCAATCTGGTTCTGTTCAAAACCTCGAATGGTTCTGATATGGGGTCTAGCATGGTAGATCGAGGAAGCTCGGAAGCACTTAGTACACCATCTGACAGCAATACTTCTCAAGCAACTGTAATATCAGGGTTAGTGGGAGATCGTAGGATATCTCTGGGTGACGGAGCAGGTTGTGCTGGCCTTTGCTGCTCAAATGGAACAACGCTACCATGACGCGAGAGAAGTCTGTTCAGCTCCTCCATCCGCGTATAGTCACACAGCCTTCTGCCCTCGGCAGTCTTCATGCTCTAGCATGTCAAATTCTTGGTTTGGCCAGAGATGATACAATTGCACACATGTAGGCAAAGTTTCAGGTAAATGACTGATATATAGCAGTTATTGGCCTCTAATAGCGCCATGATTTCAACATTGTATAAATTATTCCTGCCTGCTGGAGACTAACAGAGACTCAGCACATTGCATCGACTAATCCCATTACTCTTAATACGTAATACCCTAAAATTTCAATTTCGATAATTATTCTTAATACCGTTTAATTTATGTGAATTAGTTTAATTGGAAATTAATTAAGTTAAATCTCCACAATAAGTTCAGTTAGTTGAATTGAAATTTAATTGGGCGATTATGGAATTTTATTCGGCATCTGTGATTTCTGTAGTAATTTAAATAGATTGAGTTAAATTTATAATAGAGTTTATACAAAGTTTATTAGATAATGCTCCATAGTAGTTATGATGAAGCTAGCTTGCCATATGGAATCCCCAAAACTCCCATACATATCTGACGCAGAACGCAGCGGAATGGAAACAGATTAGTGAAGGCCGGTTCAGGGAAACTGAAACCGAGGTGATTGACGGATGGATTTTGAATGAAATCCGGTAGAAGCGGACAATTTAACACCGTAATCTGCAAGAGAATGTACGAACTAACACCGTAGCTCGGTAGAAGTGCTAGGAATCCACCTAACAAATCAGGAGTCCACCTGAAGAACCTGAGAGAGAAACTACTCTGCTCGGAAAATGAGTTTTCAAATTATCAAAAAGGTGTCTGTATCTTTACATCATTTGGCTTATATAGCCACTAAGGATTACAAAGAGAAAACCCTAAATGGGTGGCGGCTAATACAAACGAAAAGGCAAAAAGTAAATGATTACAATTTGTGCAATTCCTAACAAACTCTGAAAAGTAATAATAGAATGTCAGGGGCTGTCGGGTGTTCCCCGTGTGGTCTCGTCCCAGTAGTTCGACGGGAATACGGCCGAGCTGAGGTGCAGCGGTTGAGGCCGTGCTGACGTAGCTGGCTTGGCCGTGCTAGGATGAAGCTCATTGGGGCTGTGCGGCAAGTGTGGCAGCTCGGCATCGAGTGTGCGGGCATCTGGAGTGCGGGATGGCAGCTCGGCGAGGAATGTAGGCTGCGCGGCTTGGTAAAAAGGAGAGGTTGGATGCTCGGCTGAAGTTGAAGTTTGCGCGGCAGCTCTATTGAAGGATCCTGTAGACCCACAAGGCAAGGTTTGGGCAGTGACATCCGTAACCGGTTGCCACTATGCCCATAACCGGTTACAAGTCTGGCAGGGGAAAATTTTGACAAAGTTTAGTAAGGTCATTTTGGTCATTTCCGGTGTATTATACACATCCTCATATGAAGGAAAAGCCCTAAATCGATTCAGACTTCATCTCCCTCTCTCTCTCTCTCTCTCTCTCTCTCTCTCTTTCGTTTTTCATTTTCTCCCCTATTTCTCTCTCCCTTCTCTCTAAAACTACTAAAGATCCATGGAGTTTTTGAAGAAATCTCATTTATTAAGTGCGTAGAGGCTCCCGAGCTTTATCCATTGACGTACAAAGCTCATGGCACTCTCAAGATCCCCTCACCTAGGGTTCAAGAGCTCGTCATTTCGGTAGGGGTTTCTATATCACTTGTTTCTACTATTGGTCTTCTCTCTTCTCCCCCTAACTTCTTTCTAAACGAAATGTTGTGTTCACGAATTTGGTCTTGTGGGTTGTGTATGCCCTTCGATTTCTTGAGTTCTTGGGTCAATTTATACCTCATTGTATTCTCCACAAACTTAATTCCTAGATCTCGTAGTTATTTTGGAGAACCCCCATTTTTGTAAAAACCCTAAATTTTTCTAACTGTTGGATAATTGGGGATAATGTTGATTAAAATTGTTGGTGTTGTATTAGTGGGATCTAGGAGATGTTTTGTCATATTGAAACCTTAAATTTGAAAGATTGTTCATAAAAATCATGTTTTAGGTCATGTTATAAGATTAAGAGGTATTTGCCCTAATCTCGTTGAATTAAGGTAAGAAAATGAATTGATTGAATACGTGGCCTAAAAACATAAGAGTTTATCTAGGTTGGTTATATATGGGAAATTGTTACCCGGAGTTTTGATCCTTGAGTGGCTGATTTGCACTTACGACATTGCACAATGAGGGCTTGACTGGGCCCTCCCGACGGATTGGGTAATACGAGGTTTATATGGTTAGTGTAGCCGACGGGCTACTAGCGCGGTAATAGCCGAAACGTGATAAATCTTAGTAATATTAATATTGTTGACACATGGTACTCCATTGATTTTGTCAATGCATATGATATGGTGATTTATGAACTTATCTCCTTGATTTTGCCAAGTTGAGCAATTTTAGAAAGATTTGGAAATTCACTTATTTTATCTCCTTTGACTTGTCAAAGTGGAGCGTTTTGGGAAATTATCACACTTTGGTCTTGAGTACAAGAATGATGGTTTGAGTCAAATATTTGGAAAATGAAAAGAGATCCCTATGCATGTATATTTTATATTCTTTGCCTTAGCACACATGCACCCCAATTTTAGAGATAATTGGATTTAGAATTCTCTACTAGGCTGTTGTCTAACTCTTTATTTTTAGGTACTTGGCTTCCCTTGGATTGGAGTCGCATCTTTCGGATTCTTTGTCGGGCTTTGGAGCTTGGACTCATAGTAGATGACAGGTTGCTTTTTTATTGTACTTTCATTCCAAGTCGTAAATTTATAAAAGGTTTGTAATCATTCTTTATTTCGTTGCACGTGAATATATCATTTGTATTCTTTCATTCATTGTATAATTATGTGATAATATGGATGGTAGATACTTCCTTACTGCACTCTCTTATTTATCTCTTCCACACTTTGTTACATTTATATATTCTGCAAAATAATGGTTTGGAAATTCTAGGTCATTACATCATCTATTTTCATTTATTTATATTTTATTTCCATTTCCATTTCCATTTCCATTTTATTTTTATCCTTTTCCTTAGTGTCAGAAACTCTACAGTAGGGGCACATATCGATATGTGACCTCTCTTTCACACTCCGGAAATTTATTTATCCTTTTCTCGAATTTTTCGGATATTTTATAAGATTCTTCATATCTTTTTCCTCTCGAGTGTTCCAGCTTTGTTGGTACTCGAGCCATCCCGGGTCTTGATTTATGAATTCCATAGGTGTTTAAGATGTTGGGTAATGTTCGGGTTTGATTATTGAAGTTCGAGTTGTAGAGAAGTATTCGGGCAAGGCTATAACCATATTGTGGGTGCATTCCGATCTAGAAAGATTTTCCAATTGAAAGAACTTTCTTCAAGAAAGTTGTAGAGGATTCAATTATAAAAATAATGCAATTTGAATCGTCTCAATCGGAGTTTAGATGAAGAAGTTATACCCAAAATACCCGACAACAGTTTTGGTAAAAAGCTGAGGGTCGGATTACCGATGACCGGTTATCACGGGTTACCAGTAACCGATTGATTTGGATAAAATCTGGAGGCTTGGGTTACCGATAACTGGTGCGTCCGGGTTACCGGTAACCGGTTTTAACAGAGCATATTATTGGTATTTTAGTCATTTCTAGGGTGTCTTATACACCCTAATATGGGGGAGAAGCCTCATTTTCGGCTCAGTCTCATCTCACTCACTCGCTCTCTACTGCAACTCTCTCTCTCTCTCTCTCTCTTCTCTCTCTCACTTCTCTCTTCTCCAACTCCAAATCCATGGGGATTTGGAGGAAACCCTCTTTACCAACATTACTCTACATGATGCCCTCTACGCAGTGACGGTCTTGGATCATCCATTCACGCAAAATCCTCACCTAGGGTTTCTTGGATCTTCGTTAGAGGTAGAGTTTTCTATGCTCTTGTATCTCCCTCATTGGTTTGCTCTCTTCTCCCTCTAAAATTTTTGGAAACATGAGGACTTTTTTCGTGGGTCATGGTGTCGGGTCAAATTGACCTCCAATTCCTTGAGGGTTTGTGCTCATATATGTCTTGTTGGACTTCCTATGACCTTAATTTCAAGATCCCTCCTTAATTCGAAAAACCTCCAATTTTGTAAAAACCCTAGATTTTGGGTCTTTGTGAAATCGATAGATTGACTTGAGTATCACGGACATTGATTTTGAAAATGTGGTCCCATGACCTACTTGACGCTTGAAAATCATAAAATGGAAACCAATTTTGGAAAATCATGTTTTGGTCAATTTGGTCAGATTAGGAGGAAGTATGCCCTAATTAGTTAGTTTGATTGAAAGAATGAAAGAAGAGTGTTAATTGGCCTTAATATGATAGATAAATTGGGTTGGCTAAATATATCGGGAATTTCGTTCCTTGTGTGTCACTACACTAACGACATTGCTCAATGGGGGCTTGCACTGGGCCCTCCCGATGGGTAAGGGAGTACTAGGAATTTGTACGGGTAGTTTAGTCGTCAGTCTTCTACCACAGAGTTAGCCGAAACCTAATGAATCTAGTGGTAAGAGATAATTAGTTGTACGCGACCCTCTTGTTTTGTCAAGATGGGAAGATGTAAAAATTTGTTGGTTAGCTCCCTTGATTTCATGAAGGTTGAGGTGTTAGAATCAAAACATAACAAATCTCCTTGATTTTGTCAAGTTGAGTATTTTGGAAGAAAGTTAAATGAACTGAAAGGAAAGTGGACTTTTGAAAGAAAATGATTGTTTTGGGAAAATCAAATGGTTTTATAAAAGGAAATGGTCCTCATCGCATGTATACTTTTATTTATCTCGCACTCGCATCTTTTATCCCAAATTTAGAGATATTTGGATATAGATTTCTCTACTAGATTATTGCCTAACCCTCTATTTTTAGGGACTTGGCTTTCCTTGGATTGGAGTTGCGTCTTCTGGATTTCTTGCCGAACATTGGAGTTTGGATTCACAGTAGATGATAGGTTGTTTTTCCTTCATCAGTCATTGTATCTTTACTTTCTTTTCGGTTGTAAATTTGTAAAGGATTTAAACATATTTCTTTTCATCGCATGTGAATGTATCATTCGTTATTCATTTCAGTCTCCATGTGATTGTGGGATATTAAGGATGGTAGCTACTTTACTTCCACACTTTGTTATAATTGTATATTTAAAAAATGGTTTAAAAATTTTGGGTTGTTACAATTGGTATCAGAGCAAAGTTTTCGAAAACCTAGGGGCATTGGAGAGACTCTTAGTCTCAATGGGTTTCATTACTTTGCATTGCATGTCATTTGGTGTGCTCGAGTGCTTGTATGTATTGCATGAGGACCACTGAAAATTTTAAAATACATAACAATTTAACAAGTTACTCTTGGGAACCCTTCTCTTGTGGTTGGTTAGTTCAGGATATTTGATCTTTTGTTGGTTTCCTTAGAATACTCGTGAGGTTGCTGCCTTGGACTGTGATCTCTGATCTTCATGTCGTTGACTCTTTGACCTAGGATGTTTGATCCTTTGGTTGACCATTTTGAGTTGGCTTTATTATTGTTCATATTGAGACCCGATTTTACATTCGTTGTAGTTGTCGTTGTTTAAATCCTTGCCTCGGTAGCGAGAAGTGGATTTTGTGACAATTGGATGATTTGACATATTTTCTTGGCGTCTTAATTGAGCATGATAGTTTATTGCATGACCTCAAAATTGATCTTTGACTTCCCCATATGGATTTGATGAACCAGCCCATTTATATTTCTGGTAAAGTGATGGCACCTCTCATGCCGTATACCTCTTGAGTATTGTCATTAGAGCATATATGAATTGGTTGTCTCCTCGCAATTGAGGCTTGATCCTTTCCCTGTCCTTCCAGGATGTGTGTCACTGAACTGTCTTACTGGTGCTCATTGTCTTTTGTGATTGATTCCATTTCCCCTGCATATGTTCCCTCTTGGGTTTTGCCATTAGGTTCGGATTTGTTCTCGTTAGCAAAATTGAGAGTTGTGATCAATACTAGGTTGGATTGTATTGAGTAGCCTATTACGAGTTCAAATCCGTAGTTTGGAATGTGAGTGGTTTTGATTGTGCCGAGTTGTGGCTAGGATTCGCACTTAGATGGTGCTCTGGTTAGTAGATCTCTTTTGTGGTTTTGGACCAAGTTAGTTGGTACATTGGGATGTGATTGAGGTGTGATTGATGATGGTGGTGTCCTACCCTTATTCGGATGCTAGAGTTGTCTTTGGAACATAGTTCGGAGTTGTTTGAGGATCCTTTTAGAAAGCCTCTATGGCTTACCCCTTAGTCATTTCATTTGGGATCGAGAAATTTTCGAGAATGTAGTTGAGGTAAATGAGGATGGTTGACATGCTTGAAGATAGTAATGAACGTAGCTTTGGGCGATAGTGGAAGTTCTTTGGCTGAGTGAGGTTGATGAGAGAAGTTCAAGTGATTCTTATATAGTTGAGTTGTATCTCGAGGATAGGAAAGAATTGAGTTGGCGATCGAGACAATTAAGACTGTTGGTGGTGGAGATGTGGGTTGTGAGATGCTTTCATTTTTAATTGGGTTTTGTTGGACGATATGGGACTTAGACTTGTGTTGAGCCCACCTTTGTGCTCTAGGCTATGATGTGTTTTTTTGGAAAGTCATATTTTATTGTATTGTGGAAATAAAACCTTGAAGATGGGTTAGGAATGAACCGTGTAAGTTCTTGATGTATTGGTTCCAATGATGGTTCTTGGAGTGACCTTGTGGATTTTCTAAGATGGATCGTATAGATCATTCCCATGTTTAGTGATAGCTTGAGATTTCGATAAAGATATGGTTGGTATCACTTGGTGACTTAGAGATTTGGGTGTGAGCGACGATTTGGAGTCATTGATCTAGAATATGGATACCCATTTGGTTTGCTTGTGTTTTGGGTGATAGAGGTTTAGACGAGTTAGTCTTGGAGAATAAGTATCTAGTTCATAGGCATTGAGGAATTGGAACGTTAGTGTGTATGAGAGTCTCTTAGGAGATTGCTTGAGGAAGAGGTGTAGTATGAGCCTTGAGTTTAAGGTCGTGATTCGAATTTGGAGTTAGTGGCTACTCCTTAGTTTTGTGCTAATGGTTGTGGAGATATGCGTTGTGGCGTAGTTGGTGTGTTTCCCCCTTATCTTTGACCGTGTTGGTCATGTGATGCTCTTGTCACATGCTACCCTTGGTATGCATATCCTTATCTTATCCGTTGATGCCTTGGAATGTTGATGTATGTGCTCATGATCTATTCTATACGGAGTTAAAGGGCTTGATCTCGGGTGCTTTGGAAGTTGACTACTCCCTGCTGTTATTTATCATATTCTTGATCTTCTCGTGTCGCATTGATGTTGATTGGCGATAATGGGAGAAGCCCTTTGCTTTGAAAGATTCTTGACTTATTCTTACCAAGATCTTGATGTCGTTTTACTTCATCATCGTATCCTTATTGATGATTCGTTGAAATGATGAAAGTTCATTGTGTCCGGTTGAGTTATTGGTGAAATGTTCATCTTGCGTAATGCGATCTACCTACTCCTTTCTGTCTTTGTCTTCTCGAATTTGTACAATCACGAGTTTAACTCCTGACTCACTCCTAGCAAGCGCTAATGTGGAAGAGTTGTCTGTTGCCATTCTCTCTTTTTGTGGGAGAAGATGGTGGGATCTTATGGTTTTCCCCATCTTACAATCGTATTCTTGTCTCGCGTACCCTCGCTTATGCACATTAATCTCTTATGGACGTTTTATTCTCGGGATATCATTCTGCGAATATGACTTGTTACCATATCTCTCTCTTCTTACCTCTTGCGTATCTGAGCACCTCTGGTTTGGGGAGCGTTCCTCCTATTAATGTTTTGTTTGTGAGTGTGTGTGAATATTGTCGGTCTGTGGGCTGGTGAGTGTTGATATTATGGATTGGTTGGTGAGGTGAAAATATTGTGCGTATTGTGCAGTTGTGTTGAGAGCTTTGGGTAGAGAGTATGTCTCTTTGGGTTGACTGCACCGACTTAGATATATGTGATGATGTTTGACATAACCGGGTGTGTGCGTAGTTGATTGGCACTCAAAAGTACAAATCAATGCCATCATTTCCTTTAACTTTGTGTGATTTCATTGTTTAAGGTTTGATATTTGTGTGATTTTCATGTTTATATCCATTTGAGTTCTTCATGATAAAACAAGCTAAAATAGCATGACTTTGTAGTTCTTGGCATCTAAGTTATTTGCAGGTCACTTGGGCATTGAAGGATAACAACTAGGAAACAAGGAAATAACACATGATCTTCCAGAAAAAGGGTACTCAATTTTTAGAAATTGGTGAAGGAGCAGCAAGATAAGACCCCCTTCTTTCGGAAGAGGAAGTTTTCATTTCTGGAAGAGCAAGAAGGCAAGGCAAATGATGAACCAATGCAAGCTCCAATTACCGGGAATACAAGAAGAAAATAAGAAGCAAAGAAGGACAGAAGCTCCAATTCCCGAGAATATAGATCTCTATTCCCGGGAATACAAGAAGAAAAGAAGAAGCAAAGAAGGACAGAAGCTCTAATTCCCGGGAATACAAGTCTCTATTCCCGGGAATACAAGAAGAAAAGAAGAAGCAAAGAAGGACAGAAGCTCTAATTCCCGAGAATACAGGTCTCTATTCCCGGGAATACAAGGGTTAATTTTTGGGCAAAATCTGAAGTGTGCCCCTTTGTGTCCATCTGTTCTGTAATATTTTTTATGCGATTTTTATTATTTTCCCCCCCCCCCAAATTTTGGGGAAATTCCTTCTAGAGCCCTAGGGATAGCCTATAAATAAGAGGGCTTAGGTATTTTGTAAAAGTGAGCCTGATGTTAGAAGGCCAGTAGAGTTATTTTCTGCTTTGTAATTAGATTTATTTTCTGCAATTCTCTTGTTCTTCTTTAATTCAGTGGTTAACTTCAATTCGGGTATTCAATTCCAAGTTTAGTATGTAGTTGTTCTTCTTTCTCTCTTCTTTATTCTCTTTAATTTCAGTAGTTCTTAAGATTCATCATTGTTATATTTCATTCCCTATTTTTCTTCAGATCTATGAATTCCTAGTTTAAAGGGTTTGGATCCAAGGGAGTTGAAGGAACCTAGTGATCTAATTCTTGTTTCTCTCAATAGAATTCTAAACTTCAATGATTGAGATGAATTTGGTCTTAGATCTATATTATTGAAATCAATTAGAGGTGAGTATACCTTTGATTATGTATAGACAACTTAAGTGTTGACATATGTAATACTTAGGTCATGACTTGGTCTAATTTGAATCCAATTGCTTATTAGAATCTAATTCTATTGTCGTCTCCTTTCTTGTGAATTGAATTTTCCTCAGAATATCCTCCGGAGGGCAACCTAATGTTAGGTGGTTGTCTTCTGAGTAATTAATCTGGGGTTAACAGAATATCTTCTAAAATTTAACCTAATGTTAGGTGGTTATTTTCTGTGTAATTGATAATTGAGAGATTGAAGATTGAATCATTGGATTTCTTTGATAACCAAGGATTTGATTCCAGCTTTTCTCTTATAATTAGTCTAGTTTTTGCTGTTTTTCTAATTTTTCCATCTCCACCACATCATTTCACTCCACCATTCCACTTCACCTTTATCTAATAAATACTAAGCTCCAATTGAACTCAATACATACCTTAATCCCTGAGGAGAATGACCTGGTACTTACCAGTTTTATTATGCTTGATTGACAGAACTCATGGTCTGAATCACTTGTGCTTGGATGATTCAACCTACTTTCTGTTTCATTCTTCACTTTCCCAAATCTGAAAATTCAATTGCACAATCAATTGTTTTTAGACCAAGTATTTTTGGCGCAGTTGCCAGGGATTTTAGTGTCTTGTATTAAGTTTAATTGAGTTTAGTGTAGCCATTTAGATCTTATAAGTTGAAAATCAAAAAAATTAGAAAAGAGAAAAACCAGAAAAAATAGAGCATGAATTGTTGAAAAACAGAACCATTTTTTTTGCTGAAAAAGAACCTTGTATTACTGGGAATACAAGTCTCTATTCCCGGGAATACATACTTGAGTAAGTTCTGTACATTCTTTATTCCAGACGAGAAATCCACCTTCCCGGGAATACACCCTTCACTTACTGGGAATTGGTGTTATTCTGCAGATTGTTTCCACTGTGAGGTATAGCTAAACCTTGTACTCCCGGGTATACATCCTTGTATTACCGGGAATACAAGTGTTAATTTCAAAGAATTTTCTGCTGCTGTGAAATTTTTGAGGATCACTAGCTTAACTTTCTTTGTCTTGTAAAATACAATTTTCTTTCCAAATTTGATGGATGAACATGCACAATATTGGGATTCAACTTCCCAACCATCTTGGGATATTCCTTATGCATATTATCATGATATTTTGAATGAACAAGGTTATGCTTCCCATGAACAAATGACTCCATACCCCTATTATCCTTCTTTTGAGTCTAATATTTATGATAACCAAGTTCTAAAGGACTCCCATGATGACCATTCATTCACCATTAGCACAAATTTGGAAGAAAAATTAATAGAATTTATACATGAAGTAAAACAAGACATAGGAGAGATGAAAACCCAAATTGCTACCTTTGAAAGTCCTTTTATAATGTATTATGGCAAAACTCAAACAAACTTGTTAGAGATATAAACACAATGTAAGTAAAGTGAGTAAAGAGGAGGTAAGAGAAAGAGAGAAATGACACAAGGATTTTATAGTGGTTCAGCAATTGCTTAGTCCACTCTTCGGCGTGATTCCTTTTGGGAGCACGCCAGTATCCAATATGTAAGTTTTAGAGAAATAAATGCAAACCTCTATTCCTAACTTCTACCTAAGCTAGGGTAACCTCAACTATAGAGTACACGCAGACTCTATCTTCCCGACCCCTCTTGGGCCGAGGAACACTCACCCAGGCTAAACGCAAAGCTTGACTATGCTAAATGCAAAGCATAGATTTGCAGGGTAAATGAAAACCCTGTCTGTGCTAAATGAAAAGCACAAATTCCCAGGACAAACGCAAGTCCTGACTATACCAACGCAAGGTATAGGTTTATGGGGGAACAACTGTAAAGGTCAGAAGTATAAAGCTGGTGCCTATGATACTCTAAGAACTCTACCCGAGGGCGTTAGTCCTTTCCCACGAGATCACATAGTAGATATAGCTCAAAGCTCACTGGCGTAGGTATTTGTGAAGTGCAGTACAAGTGTATGGCTGAAATGGATAAAACCAAGAGATGTGCTACAGTAAAAGCACACCCCATGTCAAACTCTCTCAAATGGATATAAAATCAACGCTCAAGAGAGATCTCAAGTAGCACTGTGAAGTACTACTAGACTTTATAAATATTGGCCGATAAAGAATAAGTATTAGGAGAATACTTATAAGTGAAGTATCCCCTAATGCTCAAAGTAGCCTTCTCAAGGATCTAATCCTTGGAGATGTAACCTATTGAACTTTTACAACTAAAATACAAGTAAGTACAAAGTGAAGTATAAAGGCATAATTGAATCCTGACAACTACTTCTTCAAGTCTTCTTAAAGGGTGATAGCCTTTTTAATAGATATTCTTCCAATGAAGGTCCAAGAGTGCATGACAAGCTCTAGATGTATCTTCTTGCAAAAGTAACCCTGTCAAGCTTATAAAGAAGATCTATGCAATACAATATGTGAAATGACTTGCAACAATAAGAGAGAGCAATAAATGGAATTTAACATGAAAGCATAAGCATGGTTAGAAATACTTGCATGCATGTAGTC
>NMUG010006293.1:0-12665 GCA_002855965.1 Monotropa hypopitys | reverse complement strand
TAGAAATTGAGAAGTGTAATGACCTGTATGTGTTCCCGGTTTCTGTGTATAACAGAAGTTTGTGTATAACAGAAATTGAGAAGTGAAATTGAGAAGTGTTATAACAGAAGTTTCTGTGTATAACTAACAGAAGTGTAAACGGACAAAATTTTTCTGTGTATAAATTATACAGAGCGGCGACGAAGGTGAGAGCCTTACCAGGTGAGAGCCTTACCAAGTGAGAGCGGCGACGGTGAGAGAGGGAGAGGGAGAGAGAGAGAGGACTGAGGATGAGGTTTGCAGATGGGAAGCAGGCATGGTTTTGACAATGGAGTGTGTGAGAGAGATACGTGTATTGATTTTGACAATGGTGTGGTGGTCTCAGATGGCGTGCCTGCTTTTGGGCGGTGGGGTTTGTGTTGGGAACCATTTTGTGTTGGGAACTATGGGTCTATATTATTGTTTAAATTTTGTGTTGGGAACTATGGTTCTATATTATTGTTTAAATAGATGTGATTTTGTGTAACTGTAACCTATTCTCAATATATGTAATATTGTGTTTGCAGCCTTCAGATTTAAGTATGGACGAATCTGATCCATTTATTCTTGGACAGGTTTATAGGTGTATTAGAGTTGCAATCTAAGCCTGTTTACAAATCCAATGGTCTGAAATGTAAGTTAAAATGTGTATGTAAAATGTGAAAGGTATATTTGAGCTATAATGTATAATAGATAGAGATGGGATAATCACTCTCTCTCTGATTTTCCCCAATTCACTCTAGAATTGAACATGGTATCAGAGCAGTGACGATATTTTCTGGCTTTGAGATTTTTGGATCTCCTCTGTTTGTTCATCATTGATAACTCTGCTTATGAAACTAGGGTTTTCATCTATTAATTTTTCCCATTTGCTCATTACCAGAGAGAATCTAGAGTCTTAATCAGCAATCAACAGGTACGACCATCGCCGGCCATCAACAACCTTTGGTGATTGTTCGTCGACGCTTGGAAACCTTTGGCGAGACTCCATCGACCTTGCATTCAATTGATTGGTACATTTCGTCTCTGACCCAGTACTTTTCGAACCATTTCGAACTCGATCCATAGTTCGAATCAAGCCTGGAGCCTTCGACGACCTCGGTTTGGCATCCGTTGATCTCGATTGGACTCCGACGAACTCTTTTTGTCTTTTTCAAGGTAACCCAGCGAGTTTCGATTGTGACCCAATGAATTTCAACCTTGAAAACCCACCAATATGACTCAATTCACTGTAGCAATCCTTGAAATCACTATAGCTACCCTCAAAATCACTAGCCGACTCAGAATCACTGTAGCAGACTCGGAATTACTGTACCAGACTGGATGTCTGAGTTTTGACCCTCCTTTTGTGATTTCGCTTTGATCTCAGACTTGTTCTGCGAGTTTGGTTGGGTGATTGTTGCTTTTTGGGTTGATTTCTGGTTGATTGTTGATTTCTGAGTTGTGTGGTTGAGTTTACTCACTGAGTTGAGTGGGCAAAGGCAACACGTGATTGATTTGAGTCTGTTTGTGCACTGAGTTGACTGGGCTTGTCTCGATTACTGAAGTTTGTTGAGATTTCCTTCAATTATGCTATTTTGTCCTCAATTTGTGGTTGATTTGGGTGTTTGGAGTGAACTGGACAACCCTGCTTTGGGTGTTTTGAGGTCTTTTGTATTTCTTCTACTGCCTCTTTGTTTCAGTACTGGTAATAGCGTTCCAGACCTGATTTCAGTTGAGTTTGTCTCCTATTTTTGCAAATTGTTGCTGATTATTGTTTCTGGAGTGGGGTTTGTGGCCGAAATTTGTTGGGTACTTGGGTTCTGTGCTGAGTGGACCGGTTTGTTTGGATTTGGTCTTGTTATTGGCGACCGGGTATCATTTGGTTGATATGGTAGCTTCAATGGCTAATGCTTCCAATACTGGACCTCTTTCTCAGGGGGAGTTGCAAACTCTCAAGTGTCTCATGGCTAAGATTGATATTCAATCTACCATGGCTTCTACTTCCACTACCTCAACTCATTTTGCTCACACATGTATACCGGCTAGTGCATCTCTTGCTTCCTCATTCCTTTCTTGGATACTAAACTTTGGTGCTACAGATTACATGATAGGTTGTTCCTCATTTTTTGACTCCTATTCTACATGAGTCTCTCTCCGCTATCTCGGGGAAAGGTTCCGTTCATTATTCTCCAGCCATTGCTCTATCTTCTGTTCTTCATGTTTCAAAATTTTCCACTAATATTCTCTCTGTTACTACTAGTACTCGTTCCTTAAATTGCTCAGTGACATTTTTTCATATGCATTGTGTCCTGCAAGAACTAGATACATGGAGAATGATTGGCAGTGGTAAAACTCATAGTGAGCTCTATTTTTGGAGTCTGCACCTCATCCATCTTTGTCACGTGGCCATGCTTTTGAAGTGGATGCGGGTTCAGTTCTCCCTATGTTATTCCAATGGCACCATGGATTATGTAACAACCCATAATTTCATATCAAATTCTAAAATATTTTTTGGAAAATATATATGAAGGAGCACAGAGTTTTAAGGATTCTAGGAAAATCTATTTTATGGGCAAAGATGGAAATTAATTATTGTAAGTTGATTCCAAATTAAAATGGATGGCTATGAAATCCCGAGATGTTTTTCTCAATATTCTATCGAAAATATTTTCGGAATACCCTTTATGATTTTATTGTTAATTTCAATAAAAATATTATCGAGAAATAGAATATAAATTGATGAAAATCTATCTTGAGTTGAATTCGGGGTTATGGTGGTACTCAAGAGTATCTTGGTTGGAAATATTGAGGTTCAGGAGTGCTCTGTTATAGTTTGGAGGTGTTTGGGATGGTTTTGAGTAAGATCTAGGCTATGTTATTTTAAAATGGGTTGGCCTACATTTTGATAGGTCAGTGGCATCCCCATTGATATATTTTGTTATAGCATTGAGCAAACCTCACTCCCGTTCCCTTTTGATTCATTTTGGTATAGCCTTATGTGAGTCACATTTCGATATGCATGATGTTGCATATTGAAATATCAAGGCACTGTTTTTATGGGTTCTCTTTGTTAAGCCATACATATCGATATATGTATGTTACCATTTCAATATGTCCCCTTTTCTTACATTTAAATATGCATGTGAGTTAAACCCCATTCCCATCCCCTTTGATGTATATCGATATACCCATATGTGGGTCACATTTCGATATGCACGGTGTTACATATCGAAATGTCAAGGCACTGTGTTTATGGTTTCCTCTCCATGGAATATCACATTTCGATATGTGTAGACTTCCATTTCAGTATGTTCCCTTCATGCATATTGATACGCCTATTGGTCAGTATATCGAAATGTGCATCATCCCTATATCCCTTGAGGTATTCCGATATATGACCATATAGGTCATATACCAATATGAAGCCCCTTTTATATCGATATACAGGGGCATTGCCCATTCCTAGCTTCCTTCTTTTCTCCTTTATTTCTATATGTATCACCAACATTTCAGTATGCATACCTAAATGCATTATTCGGATATGTGTGTGAGATATATATAACCCAACTTAACTCATTTTAACCCAAACTCTATCTATATATCATAACACCACATCCACCATCTCCCTCCTCCAACGTCTCTCTCTCCTCCCTCTTATCTTCTCTCTTCTCCAACTCCATAACCAAAGAGCTTTTGAGAAAACTTTCTTCTCCAACGTTATAGACCGCGTTCTCCTCTACGCATCTATCCCGGTGGTGACCTTGCTTATCAAGAGCCCTCACCTCTGATTTCAAGGGTTTATCTTTAAATGTGGGCTTGCCTCTTCCTCTATAATTATATATACTAGAAAGATCGGGCACACACTACATATGTGAATAATGGGTAGTTTTTTTTGGTTAATTTACTATTTTGTCCTTCAAATAATATAGATTTGAAATATTTTGAGAGTAATTAGATAAATTTTAAAGGTTTTTTTGGAACTCAGTCCCAAAATAATGGGAGAGTAGTTATAATGGGTAAATTTTTATATTAGTTTACTATGTTGCCCTTCCAATAATATATACTTAGAAAAATTTAGGTGTAATAAGATAATTTTAAAGGGTATTTTTGGAAATGTTAAAATCCATAGCGGTTCAGTTTTGGTGTGAACCAAAATTATGGTCTCCCTTTCTATATTAGAATAGATGTGTTCTTTGCCTTTATATTTCTTAAATATGGAATCCACGCTTGCATTAAACCCATCTTTGGGTCTAGACTTGAGTCACGAAGGAAAATCTTGTATGTATTTGGTTAGTTGGGTATCCATGGGTGTTGTATTGGTCCTTAGAGTATCAAATTCTATTTGTGTTGCAAAAGCCCCAAATTTTGGCATGCAAGGATTTTCGATCAACATTGATTTTGGGGTTTCAATTGTAATAATCTATTTGGGTCGATTGGTGGTGTAATCATGAAATTGGAGTAAGGTGTGATGTTCTTGCATCCTCAATTTGAATCCTTACATGCTAGTGGACAAGTAATTAATCTACTACTGAAATCAATTTAGGTCTTTGCACGAATACAAGTCCATAGGTCAATTGATCATAAAATCTTGTAATTGGGCTAAATTGAAGTCCCTAAGGATACTTAATTGGTTGTTGTAAGACATTAAAGATAATAAAGGCTTTCCTTATAAATTAAATGGTAAGTTGAAACTTTATGTTCAAAGAGAGATTATATTGAAATATGTGTCTTGACCAATAAACGTCTTTACTAAAGGGTTGAAATTTTGGTAATGTGGGAGTAATAACAATAATTGAAAATTTGTAACTGGATATGTATTGGGTCAAATAACCATGGTTAGGAGGATGTTTTCGTCACCCTTGTCGATGTATAATGAATTTGAAAGTGGTGATAAGCAATTCATGATTGACATGTGAACTTTTGGGTTGACTATTATTACGGAAATTTCATTCTCTGCGTGGATATCACCTACGACATTGCGCAATGAGGGTTTGACTGGGCCCTCCCGACATGTAGGGGAAGTGCTAGGAATTTTATGGGTAGTTAGTCAACGGGATTCTACCACGGAATTAGCCGAAACTCAATTTTCACCTTGTTGATGATAATTTGATAAATGAAATAACCATAATTTCATTAGGGAATCGGTAAAGAAAGGTCAAAGATTGAAATTGACAAAATGAAGTGATCATGAGTTTGTCGACTAGTCTTGGTCATTGAACCATATAAAATACACCCTCTTGTACTTTGTATTGTGCATCGGTTCTTTACACATTTCCTCTTGGTTTTCTTACATTTCAAAATGGATATGAGCTATGTCTACCTTATGAGAAATATACACAAGGAGTAATGTTTGAAAATGTGGTAAAAGCATTGTGAAAACATGATTTGTGTAATCAAGTGATGTTTGTAATGGAAAACTATAGTGTCTTGAAGAAAAGTAAATCGAGAATTAATCGACAAATCTTGCTTGCATACATTTATGGTCAGGTGTGCATTCGTATCTATTGGTTTGTTTCCTCCACATTATGATTTTCCAATTTCCTTGGAGATAGTAGTTGTATCCATGTGTTGAGTGTGGGTTCATCGTTGCCCTGACATGTTATGTATGTGGATTACCGTACCACACTATGCACTGCATATATATAATATTGGATATGGATTTTCTCACTGAGCATGTGGAAGCTCTGACCCTCCCCTCCCCGAGTGTTGTGTTGCAGGTTTAGGTGGGCATGGCTTGGATTGCTAGTGTCTTGGGGAGGATAGGAAGAGTATTTCCATTTCAGTCTTTCATTGTTTTTATTTATGGGATATTTTGTAAGTAGTGAAGGATTCATGGAAAGGAAGGTTGTAATTATGTTTGTAAATTTATGTTCAAGTTATCGAAATTAATATTGTTTCTTCAACATTTTGATGAGATGAGATCTATACGGTAAAGTGGCACAACATTATTATCTTATAGATTGGTGAGTACTTTCATTATTGGCAAAAAATGGTTTAAAATTTTCGGGGTGTGACACATTAGGTCACCCTTCTTATGGTATCTTAGAAAAAAAATTAGTCTGGTTAAACATTGTCCTAGCTAAGAGTCAATTTTTTTTGTGAAGCTTGTAAGTTAGAAAAACATAAATGCTCATTTTATGCTCCTGCTAACCAAAGGTGTGATTCACTTTTTTTGTTATACATTCTGATGTTTGGGTTCCTTCTCCTGTTGTGTCTCTTTCTGGATATCGTTGGTTTGTCACTTTTATTGATTGTCACCATCGTGTTACTTGGATGTATTTACTTCGGTTTAAAAATAACGATTTTTATGCTTTCAATCTTTTCATCAAATGGTGCGCACTCAATTTGACACCAACATTAAGGTTCTTCATAGTGATAATGAGACTGAGTATTTAAATGGGACTTTTCGGGCACATCTTAACCAATCTTGCATTCTTTTTTCATACAACTTGTGTTGGCACTCCACAAGAGAATAGAGTTGTTGAGCACAAGAATCATCATCTTGTTGAGGTTGCTCGCTCACTTTTGTTCACCATGAATGTTTCTAAACATTTTTTGTGGGAAGTTGTCCTTACCGCATTCTTTCTTATCAATCGCATGCCCTCTAATGTCCTTCAGTTCCAATCTCCTATTAGGTTTCTCTATGGTAGTTCTCGGATCATTTCTCTTCCCCCTAGGTTTTTTGGTTGCGTGTGTTTTGTCTATGCCCCTAAGTTTCTTGGTGGTAAGTTAGATCCCAAAGCCCGTAAGTGTATTTTTATTGGCTATACTCCCACTTTGAAAGGTTATAAATTTTATGACCCGCACTCGCAAAATGTATGTCTTTATGGATGTCACTTTTTGGGAAACCAAGTCCTTTTATCCCCTCTCATCTCTTGAGTGGGGAATAATATCCATGAAGAAATGAGAGAGGAAGCGAGGTTGATATCCTGTACTTTGGAGCCTTGGTCGTACCTTCCGTTACCTTGTCATCGTGAGGCAGAGACATGAACTTTTGAAAAGGAACCAAAATTTGAAACAAGAGTAGATCATGACATTGGTGGACGACTGAATGAACCAGATTTGAGAACCTATTGACGTGAAGAGAAGGATACTTGTGCTGATCCATCTTGCCAATCACCATTTCCAACTACAATTCCTGACTCCTCGGATGACTCATCTGCTAATAATCCTTTCTATCCTATTTTTGGTGATCTTGATGCTCCTATTTCTCTTTAAAAAGGAGTTAGAACTTGTACTACCAAACATAATATCTCTCAATTTGTTTCATATTCTTGTTTATCTCTTTCGTATCGTGCTTTTGTTTCTTCCCTTGTCTCTATATCTATTCCACAGGATTGTAAAGAAGCTCTTATAATACCTGAGTGGAAAAGAGCTATGGTAGAGGTGATGATAACCCTGAAAAACAATGACACCTGGAAATTAGTACCTCTTCCCGAGGGAAAGAAGTCAATCAGTTGATAATAGGTGTTTAGTGTGAAATACAAGGCTGATGGGACTGTTGAGAGATACAAAGCAAGGCTTGTTTCTAAGGGGTTCACTTAGACATACGACATTGATTATGAAGAAACCTTTTCTCATGTAGACAAGATGAATTCTGTTCGAACCTTACTCTCTTGTGCCAATATTTTGGATTGGCCTCTTAAACAGTTTGATGTGAAAAATGCTTTTATCCGTGGTGAGTTAAAGGAGGAGGTCTACATGAACATATCACCAGGTTTTTCCTCTTTTACAACAAAAGGAAATGTGTGTAGATTGGGAAATAATCTTTATAGATTGAAGCAATCTCCTAGAGCATGGTTTGGCATATTTCTCAAAGCCATATTGAGATTTGATATAAGGAGAGACATGCTGATCATACTATGTTTATCAAGAGGACTAATGGTAAGATTGATGTTTTTATAGTCCATGTATATGACGTAATTATGACAGATGATGATTTGGATGAGTTATAGAATCTCAAGACTTTTCTTGCTTAAGAGTTTGAGATCAAGGATTTTGGGTCTATGAAATACTTTCTTGGAATGGAATTGGCTCGGTCTTACCAAGGGATTTTTATCTCTCAAAGGAAGTATATTATGAATCTCTTGGAAGAGACAAACATGTTGGGTGGTAAGCTTGCAGATTCTTCCATTGAGGCTAACCATCATCTTCGTAGTAATGGTGGAGAGTAAGGAGAGATATCAGAGACTTGTAGGTCGTTTGATATACTTATCTCACACTAGATCATATATTTCCTATGTTGTGGGGGTTGTTAGTCAGTTTATGCATGAAACTCGTACTACACATCTTCATGTTGTTTATCGTATTTTGAGGTATCTCAAATTATCCTCAGGTATAGGTATTTTGTTCTCCAATCATGGTCACTTGAGGTTGGAAGTTTTCACTCATGCAGACTGGGCAGATTCTATTGATCATAGGCGATGTACTTCTGGATATTGCACATTCCTTGAAGGAAATCTGATTACTTGGAGGAGTAAGAACCAGTCAGTGGTGACTAGATTTAGTGCAGAAGCTGAATATAGAGCTATGATCTATGGAATGTGTGAGTTGTTATGGCTCCAAACCTTTTTGCATGATTTGAGGTTCCCTGAGAATGATCCAATGAAGTTCTATTGTGACAACAAGGCAACCATAAACATCGCTCATAATCATGTCCAACATGATTGAACAAGGTACATAGAGATTAATAGGCATTTCATAAATGAGAAGCTAAGCAATGGTTTCTTATACATGTCTTTTGTGAGATATGAAGACCAGTTAGATGATGTATTTATTAAGGGACTAAAGAGTTTTCATCCAATTGTGTTTAAGTTGGATTTGATTGATATCTTTCCACCAACTTGAGGGAGAGTGTTAAGGTATGTTACGTTAGGGGTTTATTTATTATTTTACTTTGTAGTTAAGGATAGTTAAGACAATTGTACTCATTCCTTGTTCATATGTATAAAGACAGAGATGGAATAATCCCCCTCTCTAATTTTCCCCAATCTCACTCTAGAGTCGAACAATATGGATGCCAGATTTTAAGTGCCTATGCTCCATTCCTCTTGCAGTAGTTTTTTAGAATTTGTCCTAAAGTTTGAAACAAATAAGTGTAAGCATATATGTTATGAATATATAATGACAGTGATAGGCTAAGCTTCATCCTACTCGGCAAGAAAATCCTTCTCGGTCTCCTCGACTGAGGGGACCTAAAGGGTGGATAACCATCCGTCTACCTTATGGGGATCACAATGTAAAATTGCCGAGTCTTAGCAGTCCCAATAGTCCTATCCGGGCGACTTGCCATTAAGGAAGATTCCTAGAATGATAAGCATGGACGTTTACATACTTATCCGGAATCTTGTTTCTAATATTAGGAGAAACAGTCCTAACAAAGCTACAACTCTAGAATCTATAAGAATGATAACTATTGGAAAGGAAATAAATATATTAAGTCTATTGTAAATCAATTAGGTAGGTTGATTGATTAGATGATTGATTGTAATTGATTGTAAATAATTAGGGAGATTGTATCTCATATAAATTAGGTAGGTAGAATATTTTCTTATTTTCGTTTCCTAAAATAAGTCTGTACAAAGCCTATTTATATAGCCTCCTTGAGAGAAGAATACATATCGAAAATTGTCTTTCAACATGATATCAGAGCAAGTTACGAAGCTCTAATATTTTTTTCTCTCTCTGGCAGAATTTTCTTTTTTTTTCGAGTGTAATATTGTACTCTGTTCATTCTCGAAGTTTTTTTTAGTGTGTGTAATATTACACATATCTGTTCCTTCCCCGAAGGAACCCTAATCTTCATCGAAGCCAGCCACGCCGCCACCCCTCCTTCCCTTTGGTCCTCCATCGCCACCGAATCCTCCAGCCTCTTCCATCACTGCCGACACCACCAACCTTCTCTGTCTCTCCCGATCTGTTGCTCAGCCAGCCTTCTCCATCGAAGCTCTAGCGCCGCTCCGATCTCCAGCCGCCTTCGCCTCCATCAGGCGACCCTCGCCCGCCTCTCGCCGCTTCTCTGGCGACGCCACCACCATCACCATCTCAAGCCGGTCCTCTCACAGCCAGCTCTCTCTCTCTCCGAGCTTCTCTCTGTTCGGAACTCAGGCGCCTAACTCTACTTCTGCTGCCGCTGCTTCTCTGGTGGCCCGTCTATCCTCACCATCTCTTTCTCTTTCTCTCTCTCTCTCTCTCTCTCTCGACCATAGGGCTGACCAATCTCAATCCTTCAGATCCACTTGCCGGTGACCCAACAGGTTCTTGCGACTCATCAGATTCGTTTGCCACCGGATCAGTTGCCACACTCTTCAGCGCCGCAACCAACGCGACGCCCTTCACCGCCAGATTGCCGCTGCCACCGGTCTTCTTCCATACAGTAACTCTCTTTATCTTCTATTATGGGTGATAACAGTAAAGCTATCAGCACATCCTACACTAAAGACATGGTTAGGGATTATCATCGCACTCTCACCACAGTTAAATTAAATGGGACGAACTATCTGCCATGGTCACGTGCTGTATCGATCTCTCTAAAAGCCAGTGGTGACACCTCTTATATTACCGATGATCCCTCATCCGATCCCAATTGGGCTCAGAATGATGCGCATATCATGACTTTACGTTGGAATAGTCTGGAACCTGACATTTTTAATAATGTTGCTTGTCAAGAGACATCTAAAGCTATTTGGGATACTCTACGTGAGTTATATTCATCGGAACAGAATATCTCTCGTGTTTTTCAGATTTATCAGAATATTTTCTCTCTACAGCAAGGAGATAAATCTGTTGATGAATACTTTTCTACTCTAAAGAGCATGTGGGATGAGTTAAATGTCTATCAGTCTCTCTCTACAGATTTAAAAACTCAGCAAAAATACAGAGAAGAATTCCGGACTTGCAATTTTTTGTCTGGATTGAATTCCGACCTCGCTGTTCTTGGCGATCAGATTCTTTCTGGTCGGGAAGTCCCCACTGTTGGCGAAGCATTTGCTCGTGTTCGAAGGGCTGCTCCCCGTACTTCTGGTTTAGAACATGCAGTCCCATCTGCCCTGGTTGCCCCTATAGCCTCTGCTGCATCTGGTCATTCTGGTAATCGTAATCCCTCACACAGTCGTGAACGAGGTGGTCATCGTGGAGGACGTGGGGGCCGTAGTGGTCGTGGCACCAAGAAGTGGTAAGCCCGCTTGGGCTAATCAAGCTACTCTTGAGGGGAGAATCATCCACTCCAGCTCCTACTCAGATTACTATGTCCAAAACTGAGTATGATTCTCTGATTCAAAGAGCCACTGCATCTCCTACTTCTACTGCAACTCATGTCACCACAGGTAACACTTGTTTTCATTCATCGTCTCATAGCACTCAGTGGATTCTTGACTCTGGAGCATCTGATCATATGACGGGTAATTTATCTCTTTTAACTGACGTTGTTACCCCTTCTGTTAAAACTTATGTTACTATTGCCGATGGTACTAAAATTTTGGTTCAAGGCATTGGCACATATCACTCATCTGGTCTTAGTTTCCCTTCTGTTCTATATTTGCCTCAATTTCCATTTAATCTTCTTTCCATTCATAAATTATCTCATACTCACCAATGCTGTATTTCCTTCTTTCCCTCTCATTGTAAATTTCAGGATCTCAAGACCAAGGAGATGATTGGTGGGGGGGTATGAGAAGAATGGACTGTATTATCTTCAGGAGCATCAGCAGTCATTCAACCATTCTGCCTTCTATTCCTCTATTACACCTTATCAGTGGCACTGTCGTCTCGGGCACCCATCCTCAGCCAACCTTCGCAAGCTTGTTCCTGATTTACCCAGTTTTTCTCCTTTCAACTGTGAAACATGTGAACTCAGTAAACACCATAGGGTTTCTTTTCCTTTACGAAATGATCAACCATGTGTCACACGTTTTGCTTTAGTTCATTCTGATATTTGGGGACCTTCACGAACTACAAATTTGTGTGGTGCTTGATATTTTGTCACATCTATTGATGATTATTCTCGTTTAACCTGGGTGTATCTCCTCAAGGATAGATCTCAACTATTTCACGTCTTTACAGTTTTTCATGTCATGATTGTCAATCAGTTTAATGCTAAATTGCGTATTTTACGAACTGATAATGCCCAAGAATATCTCTCTCACCAATTTCGCCAATTTAATAAAATTCATGGTATTATTCATCAAACTGCTTGCGTTATTACCCCTCAACAAAATGGGGTTGCTGAACGGAAGAATGGACCTCTTTTAGCCGTTACTCGTGCCCTTATGCTTCATATGAATATCCCCAAACATTTCTGGGGATATGCCGTTCTTACCGCAAATTACCTCATAAATCGTACCCCTTCTCGCGTTTTGCATGGCACTATTCCTTATCAGGTCATGTTTCCTGATAAGGATCTCTATATTCTTCCCCCCAAAACTTTTGGGTGTGTGTCCTTTGTTCATAATCTTTCTACAGGTCGTGATAAATTGGATCCACGCTCTTACAAATGCATTTTTCTTGGCTATTCGTTGACCCAGAAAGGATGTAAGTGCTGATGTAACCTTTTTTGAAAACATCCCATATTATTCCCTTGACGGTTCTCAGCTAATACAACCCTCACTGGATTCCCCATGTCTTCCTGAGACTGCTCCTTTATCAGTAAAACATAGTCTTCCAGAGAA
>NMUG010006292.1:0-12665 GCA_002855965.1 Monotropa hypopitys | reverse complement strand
TCACAAACCATGTTGTTCTTTCTAGAATGATATGCCGAAAAAGATTTTCCATTAGAAGCATAAGGTATATATTTTCCTTTGTACGCATAATCAATTTTCTGAAAGTAATGAAAAAAGTGTTTGTTACCTCTTTGATTCGTATCATAAATAACACTCTTACCATTTTGATCTTGTAAAACCTTTTTCTTCATGTTCCATAAAGTATGTGATTGTCTCACATTTTTGCCAGTGAAGTGATTGGAACCGATGTTGTTTTGACAAGAATTTTCCACCAATTTAGAGTCTGCAAAACAACATTTATATTTTGATACCTATTGCATTTTGGGTCCACTTGGGTTAACCTTTCTCATTTTCCATTCAAATTTCTTATGACCATTTTGGACGCAATAAAAACAACTAACTTGTTGAATTCCATTTTTAATATATGATGCTTTTCCTTGCAAGGCATACGTTTATAAGACGCATCATTTTTCTTTGTATAAATTAAGCACATGGATTTCTTCCCTTTTAAATCCCTTAAATTCTCAACAAGTCTTGTAATTTCATCATTTTTTATTTCATTCTCAAACTTAATTTTATTTTCTTTCAATCAAGATTCTAATTGTCTAGATTTCTCTTTTTTAACATTAAGCTCATTTTCAATGTGTTCCAATTTAGCGCTGAGCAACATAATTGTTTCATTTTTTACTAACACGATTATCAACATTGGTTGCCTTTTCTACCTTTTTCATTGCATCATTTTCAGTCTTCTCAAGACAAAATTCTAAAGTGGCAACTTCTTCAACTAAGGCACATTTTTCTCTAATCTCACTACTTAAGTCATTTTGAAGCAGGGATATTTTTCTAATAAGGCATCTTTTCCTATGTTCTCAACCCTAGCTACATTTTCACAAGTAAGCTTAAGTTCATGATTTTCCTTTTCTAATAATTTTACTAATTTTCTTAACTCGTAGTTTCTAAGGCCATTTTTTTCTGATTCTTCTAACAAGCGATCGAATACAGCATAAATATCATTATCAGGAATATCATTCAAATTACTGCTAATAAAACTAAAAGAGTCTGTTAGAGATACCTGAGAGTTAGAGACAAGTAACTCTTTATCACCGTTGTTGCTGTTGCTGCTTTTGCTATTCTCCTTCTTTCTCCCCTTCTTGCTAGATCATTTCTGTCCCATTTTGATGTTACGCCTTTGTTGCGGAGTTTCGGGCTCTGATACCAATTGAAGAAATCTAGAGTGGGTGAATAGGTATTTTTTACTTTTATGGCCTTTTATAATTCTTTTTAATTAACAATCACAAGTAAGCATGTTAGTGAGATAGATAAATGTAAACACAATGAAAGCAATGGTGAGCAAAGAAGAGATAAGAGAAAGAGAGAGGTGACACGGTGATTTTTATAGTGGTTCAGCAATCGCTTAATCCACTCTTCGGTGTAGTTGCTTTTGGAAGCATGCCGGTATTGACTATGTAATCACTTACAAAGATAATGCGAACCACTCTTCCTAAATTTTACCTAAGCTAGGCTAACCTCAACCATAGCGTACACACAGCCTCTATCTTTTCGACCCCCTTGGGCCGAGGTACACTCACCCAGGCTAACACCAAGCCTGACTATGATCTGCAAAGCATAGATTTGCAGGATAAATACAAACCCTGACTGTGCCCCGCAAAGCACAGATTCCCAGGACAACCGCTAGTCTTGACTATACCAACGTAAGATATAGGTTTATGGGGGTACACTGTAAAGGTCAACAAAGAAAAACCTAGTTCCAAGACACACTAAGAACTCTACTCGAGGGTGTTAGCTCTTTCCCAACTGAAAGACTACAAAGTAGATATAAGCTTGAATCTCATTGGGGTAGGTATTTGTGAACGTGCTACAGTGTATGACAAATAATAAAAGACCAAGTGATGTGGTATAGACACCCCTTGCCAAAACACTCTCAACAGATGAAAATCATTAACGCTCAGGAGAGTGCAACGAGTAGTACGGTGAAATACTCTTAGACCCTATAACTGTATGGCTAATAAATGAAGCTCAGAGAGTCTAGGTGAATAATTATGTAGAAGTATCACATAAATGCTCAAGTTGCCAATATCCTATCTAATACAGAATACAACTGAAATTCCTACTACAAAATAGGTTCTACAAAGTGAAAGCTCAAAGGACAACTAAGACGAAAATCTAAAAAATGTGCTTGGCCCAAATGTTGGAAATGTTGAAGCTTTTGGCTCAAGCTGTTAGTCTTTTACTTTAATCCTCCTTGCAAAGGTCCCGTCCGGTGAATGCTCAAGGTAGGATGTAATGGATCCTTCGTATATCCTATTTCTTAACTGCACACTCAACAACTCATTAAACGCAACATGACGCAGTAAGAAATATAACAGAGAAAATGCATATAAAATTAGCAACCCTTAAATAGATATACCAAGTGAAATCTCTAGGATGTTCTATTTTACCACATGAAAAAGTGTCCAAACTAAGAGTAGTGACGGCAATGGAATTTCTCCAACAAGTGTATATACCAAGTGAGGCACAAGAGATATATGATGTAAAGTAAATCAGTCCACTATCTATATTTTTAAGGCAACGTAGTTTGGATTTATCTTGTAAGCGCATGTGAAGAATCTTAGGCACGCAAAGTCTCAAGTAAGAAATATAACAATGTAAGCTCATGAGATAAGTCAAGTTTGTCTAATCCAAGATTATATTTCTTCTTCTTTCAAACACACTCTCTAACTAAATATTCTACCAAGTAAGAATATGAGGTGGTGAGTATCTTGGTCATGCAAAATGTTCTCAAGATTTAACCGAAGTAATCATGTGAGATACTAAGTATGATTATGCCAAGATCATGATTCTTAATATTTCAAAACACGCACTCTAGAAGGATGTTTTCCCAAGAATGAATATGAGTGGAGAATGATATTTTCTATGCCAAGTTTTATGTCAAGTATGAGTCAACAAAGTGTTCAAGGTCGTATACTTATAACTAGTCAATATCAAGCCTAAACAACATGAGCATACAAAACTTGGCACGTGTGAACTTTCATGCAAGATATAGCCTAATTTAGATGTGTAAACATGTATGATATAGGCCATTTATCATAACTGAAGCATAATGAAACACACCAATTGTAGCGACCTAAATTTTTAGATAATTTCGTAAATACTATTATGGTTGATATCGAGTCTCATTCGACGAAATTCAATGGTTCGGGGTAGTTAGAGTCCCCGGTGCTGGATTGGCATTGTCTTGGGATGTTCTGGCAATGTGCCGAGGATCTTCTAGACCCATTATGACCCCGAAGTATTTTCTGAATCTGAATATATTCTTCACCAATGTCGTAGAGAATAAAATTACGAATCCAACGCATCTTGTATCGTCTCAATCGGAGTTTGGATGAGGAAGTTATGCTCGATTTACCTCGCAATAGTCTTTCCCTCATTAGAACCTGAGGAGTTTGTTATCGATAACCAGTCAGCTGGAGTATCGATAACCCAGCTATCCCATAGTAAAACTCGAGGCAGTGGTTATCAATAACCCTGTTGTTCAGGTTATCGATAACCTAGCAGTGCTGGTTATTGATAACCCAGCTATCTCTCAGAGATTTATGAGAGAGTGGTTATCGATAACCCAACACCCAGGTTATCGATAATCGGTCAGCGTACAACAGTTTTTGAGAAAGTTCAGTGGGGGAATTTTTGTCATTTCCCACTATTTTACTCAACCCTACATGCGTGTATCCCTCAAAAATCAACCCACAACTGATTTCTTCACTCTCTATCTACCTTCCTCTCCTGTAAGTTTTTCTCTCTCTCGAATTCTTTCCTATCCTCTTTCTTTCTCCTATGATTTGACCCCTCTCTCTTGGGTGTTTAAAGTTTTACTCTTCATCAACGTCAGAGAGCATCGTGAGAGCTTCGCATTGGTGTGTTTGGATTGAGTCATTGTGAAAAATCCCTCACCTAGGGATTTCGAGATTTGGTGATTTCCGGTGGGTAAATCTCTCTCTACTCCCTTGTGTGTACGTGCGTGTGTATATAGGGTTCATTTCCATAGTTGTTACGTATCAATTTCATGTTTCATGGCTTATGGATTATCCTTATTTGAGGTGTCCAGGGATTTGTCTTGGTGGATGTCGTAGAGTATGTTAGGAGTGATTTGGGTGTAGCTTGGTGGCGGTTAGCTTGATTCATGGCCATTGAAGTTTGTAGGCACCAAGTGTTCGACGAAATGTTTTAGTGAATCTTGAATTATATTTTGGAGAATTTAGCCCTATTGGGTTGTCGTAGGACTTGTGTAGATGTGTGATTTGTCTCGTTGAGTCCTTACAATCATCGTAGGTCCTTTGGGTATTAGTGGACACCAAGTGTTCGATGAATTACCTTTTAACCATAGGTCACATTGTGGAGGATTTATGGTCTTGGGTTATCGTATAATTGGTAGGGATGAGTAGTAGAATGAATTTGGGTTGAGAGCCTCGTTATTGGTCCCTTGGAGATTGTCAGGCACCACACGTTCGATAGTTTCCTCTTGTGGTGTATTAGTTGGACAATTGGGCTAACAATACCTGTGGATGCGTCGAGGAGCAAATGGGCTATTGACATCTTTTCCCCTTGTGGACATCGAGGAGCAATTGGGCTATCATTCTTCCCTTGGTGGAGTTGTTGCATTTTTATGTGGTTCGCCTTGGTTTCTCTTAGTACCGTAACGGTGGAGATGCGTTAATCTTGTTGGGTGGAGCCCTTGCTTTCTTCAAGGAGGATTAGTGATTTGAGGAACTTAATAATGAATGCAAAATATTCAATGAACATCAAACATGAGGGATGAATCCCACGAGGATCTCTCTTTTGTAATCATGAATCCACTACCTCAATTTCACCCAACTCAAGAATAATGATCATGTGAGGAAAGACTATTGTTTTCCGCGGCGTAGGGAGGATGCCAACTATCGCAGAGCAAATGGGCTAGCGAAGTTTCTTTCGGGTTGGTATCTATCCGGGTTGAGGATGTTTGTTGTTGCCCTCCCCGCGTTACGTCTTTTGTTGTGCGTAGGGTGCCAACCATCGTAGTGCAATTGGGCGGGCGGTGTTTCTTTCTTGTTGGTACCTATCTAGGTTGAGGATGTTGAGTTTCCCTCCCTGTGGCACGTGTGTCGTTGTGCGTAGGATGCCAACTATTGTAGTGCAATTGGGCAAGAGAAGTTTCTTTCATGTTGGTATCTATCTAGGTTTAGGATGTTTGTTGCTGCCCTACCCGCAGCACGTTTGCTTGAGTGATTGATTGATAATTGAAATTTACCTCAATCTCCAAATATTTCAAAGTTAAACAAGAATCAAATCCATCACAATACCTTTGGTGGTGTAACGACCTGGATTTCTAAATCTTTTTAAATTAAATTCCAAATTTTCAATACATCCTTTTGGAATCTAAATCACTCTTTAGACCGGCTAATAGATCTCATTAGAGGATCGTTGGTTTGTATCGACGATGAGAATACGGCTTTGGAACCCTCTTAGTGCATCTTTATCGTTCGCTTTTGTTTCGAGGCGTGTTGGGGTGGTTCAGAACCCCTTTTACTGTTATTATTCCATTTTGGTGCAGTTGCACCGGTGCAGATAAGAGGTGCATCGGTGCAGAGTGACTTTTGGTGCTACTGTTCAGATTTTGGAATAGTTGCACCGGTGCAGATGAGAAGTGTACCGGTGCAATAAGTTTTTTAATGCCACTGTTGGTTCTGGTGCAAGTTTTCACCAGTGTAGGTTGGAGCTGCACCGGTGCACAAACTCACTGATCGAATTTTTGAGGAGTTTGCACCGGTGTAGAGTTGCCTTGCACCGCTGCATAGAGGTATTTCTGGAAGATTTTATTCTCATTAAGGGTATTGTTGTCATTTCAAGTAGGGGTTGTATATATAGGATTTGTGTGCGTGGGAAGGGCATTTTTATCCCAGAATTCACCCTCTCCCTCTCTCTCTAAGATGAGTCTCTTCCCCTTTCTCTCAAACCCTTTTTCTCCTTCTTCTCCCCCTTGATTTCTTAGTGATTGCTTGGGTTTTGTAGATTTTACTATTCATTAACGTCGACGAGGGCTTCACGATCTATGCTTCTACAGTCTCGGTTCGTGGCGGTGTGTAGAACATTTCCAGCGACCTCGGAACTCCGGCGAATCTCCGGTGGGTAAAATCTCTAATTGCTATTTAGTATGTGTGTGTGTAGTAGGATTTACTTGCTATGGGTTTCGGATACACTCACATGCCTTGATTTAGAGTTAGTCTAGGTAATTTGATTACGTTATTGATGGAATTTGGTGTCGGCGCGGGGTAGTCTTGGGTTGATAGAAACCCCTCAGATATTACGCACACTATGTGTTCGACGAAATTCCCGTGAGATGGACGGTTAGTGTCTTTGGTGACTTGTAGGGCGATGGGTGGCCATTGGAGTTTAGGGATGCCAAGTGGTCGACGAAATGCAAATGTGAACCTTAGATCGCATTTTGGGTTTGTGTCGACATTGGAATTTTTGTAGGATAAGTGAGCGAAATACTTGGGTTAGTCGAGTCGTTGAAATCGTAATAATTCCCCTTGAACTTGTGGGATGCCGAGTGTTCGGTGATAATGGGAATTTGGGTTCTTGAGCTCCTTCCACCCCATCTCGGAAATTGTGGGCTTTACTTAGCCTCGTCGTGATGGAACATTGGACTTGAAACAATTGGTCGAGGTTGAGTTTGTATCCTTAGAACTCATTGACAAACTTAATGAACCCTAATATGGAAAATGTGCCCCACGAGGGCTACTCGCGTTCAACCTAGAATCTATTGTTTGGTAAACTTGAAATGAACGGAAATGGCAATGAGTAGGTTGACGTGGAATGACATGGTTTGATAGCCTTGGTTTGGCATGGTAAAAATGATATGAGTAAATGAAATGAAATCTTTTAACACCGTGGAAATCATAGGGTACCGGGGGCCCTCCCTTGAGTTTGGGGAAACACCAGAGTGTTAGGCGGGAATAGGTTGCGGCCGGACTTCCCTGGATAGTCGCTCCATCCAGGAACGGGAATAGACGGATGTTGGACTTCTCCGGTAGTCGCACCACCACGTTGAGCATAATGGGGGCATAGCGTAGCCCTCCCAACAGGTTGGGGAATCACGAGGGAAAGAATAGTGTGTCGACTACCACTATGTCGGACCAATCCAATATGATATGAATTGCGAAAACATGATGAATGAAAGGTTGTGATACTTTCGATGGGTCTTGACTAGATGCCTCCATGGAGTATCCATGTTTTGAAAAGTTGGGATAATTTGGATGGGTCTTGACTAGATGCCTCCACAGAGTATCCCCGTTGCAAAATGTAAGAACTTCCTAATTTGAAAGAAAATGATGAAATTCCAATGTCTCCATAGTATGGGCTATGGAGGGTGAATCCAAAACTAGAACTTATTATCCGCCTCAAATATGATAAAGTTAGGAGTGGAAAGATGGAAAGGAACAGAATGAATATCACAAATATCCAACGTGTCATGCGAATCAAATACTTGGCGAATGATGGCACCTTACTTTGGAATGCCTTGATTAGGGATTCCCTTACTTGATACATCTTGGAATAAGGAACGAAATGCGAGTATACCTAAGTGTTAGGTAGCAGAGAATGAACACTTATGTCACTTACTAGAGGACTCTTTATTAGTTGTCCCTTGAGTCGCTTATCTCTCTTATTTTTACGTCTCTTGTCTAGTTACCCATTGAAGTCTTGTATTGAACTCGAATGGAACGATTAGAAAGGTGTAATAAGGAAAGAATGAAATATCTTAAATATCCAAGATGGCATAGTAATTTGACACTTGAAGATACCGACTGTTGGTGTGCTTCTCAATGCGAGTTCAGTTTAGATGACTTGGTACTGTGTTGAGTTGGAATCTTTAGTAGGTCCTTCGAGTTGTTGTATCTTAGTAGTAGGGTGGGCTGAGTTGAAATTAGATGTTGTTTCAATTGGACTTGGGATGTTATCCCCTTTTGTGCTCACTTGAAGTTACGGTCTTGGTTAGACCCACTTGGTTGGCAATATGCCTATGTCATTGTGGCCTTGAGTTAGGTTTGCACCATGTACACCTTGGTTTCATTACTATTCTAGTGCTTGTTTGCAGACACGTAAGCACACACCGTATGTGCATGCTTGGTAGTAGTTAGGGTTTTTTTCACTGAGCTGTTGTTTGCTCAGACCCTTTTTTCTTTTTCTTTTTCTAGTCTGTGTTGCAAAACTAACTGGCTTTGGAGTTGGAGTCAGCTATTGGATTTTCTTGAGTTAGGCAGGGCAGTTCCAGCTGCAGCTTGCACCCTTCACCTCAGCCTCAGCTGAGCTTTGTTCAGTACTTTTATTGTGGGTTGTACCTTTACCCTTGTACTGTAGTTTCAGTTTCAGTTCAGTTGTACTTGTACCTGACTTTTCAGTACTTCAGTTGCAACCGGCTTCAGCATTGTACTTCACTTCCGCTTTTCATTTCATATTGCATCATATATGTAATGAGAATTCAACTGAATGGATCTGAATGACAAGTAGTGATCTCCTCTGCTATATATTTAAATTGTTTTTAAAAAAATGGTTTGAAAATCCGGGGCGTGACAACTTGGTATCAGAGCTTTCGGTTCGAATACCTTGGAGCCGTAGGGAGACACTTTGTCTCCATGGGTTCTCTTAGTCATTACACCGTTCTCCGATCATGTTTGTGTGCTTGATGTACTCTATCAAATCATGGCCTTATGTCCTTGAGGTATCTTTCATGTTTGTCTCCTTACGTAAATGTTGAGTTATTCCCTCCTTCGAAGTAGAGTGTTGTTCCTTTGTGGCAAGTCTCGTTGCCTTGCGGTGTTCGTGTGCTCTTGTATCCTCTCTCTTGGTGATCTCGATATATCTTTT
The DNA here is from genome assembly GCA_002855965.1 of Monotropa hypopitys. NCBI lineage: Eukaryota > Viridiplantae > Streptophyta > Magnoliopsida > Ericales > Ericaceae > Monotropa > Monotropa hypopitys. The sequence goes on along the minus strand of NMUG010006292.1, from coordinate 3,743 downwards.
GTAGTTATTATTGGGTTTTAGGCTCCTCTGTGCCTCTAGAGTTGAGTTGGTGGTTCATAGTAAGATGAGATTTGTGGAAGTATTTGAGGATTATTATTGTGGTTATTCCTCGTCTCGTCATTAGTGAGGCAGAACTTGGGTTTGGTCGGCACATTGAATTGAAATTTTAGAGACCTTGGCTTTGGTTTGATGATTAGTGATATCTCTTGGAGCCCTTTTGTTTTAAAGTTGGTTGTTCTTCCATGATCGAGGTATTAACACTCGTGTAGTTGTTGATAAAATGGGCCTTAGGATTCATTCGAATGGGTGTTTCCTTTTCTAATTCGGTAGAAATCTTGAGGCGTTACTAATATTTCCTAGTGTTTTTTTAAGGAGTATGACTCATTGGTCATATCTCCTTGCGAGATTAAATTATTTGTGCCCGTATGGGATTCCGTATTGAGAAAGAAATCAGTGGTGTTGTTTGGAAATCTTTGCGTTGTTCCTTGCCCCGTTGGTTGGGAGGTGGAAACTTGATTGTAGAGGCATGTCGCTGTAGTCCTTCGTCTATGGATTTGATACATAGTTTGGTGTTAGTTTCGTCGTCAGTGTTTTCCCGTATCGCATCATATCGGTCGTATGGTTATTGTACTCGCCCCATACCTTGTGATTTGGAGGGGTAGAGTTTGTCCTTAGCGGCATGGTAGGTTTATTCTCTTCTGACTTGGTGATCGTTGGTGTTAAAAACTTCCTATTGGAATCTTGTAAGTTTGGAAGAATTGGCTATCTTTCTGTTGTTAGGGCATGAGTTCCCTTGAGGCTATTGGAATTTAGGCATATCGATCTGTTTGGGTTTAAGTCTTTCTATAGTCTTGCGAAAAAGAACCTTGAGGTGTCGCTGAGATTCTATGGATACTTCTCTTTAAGGGGTATAACCCATTGGTCATAGATTTTCGTAAGATCACCTTAGTTTTGTTAGCCATAAGTCCGAGTTGGAGTGTTAGAGTTATATTGGGTTAACCGTGGGCCTTAGATGAAATTGTGCTAGACGACCTAATTGATTGTAGAACGCACGTGTGTGTGTCGTGTTTGTCTTCATTGTTTCTCGTTAAATGATCCGATTGAGGTAAATCCTTGGCTCATTAGGATTCGTGAGATTCTCCATGCTTCCAAAATCATTAGTATTGATCAGAGTAGCGCAACAAAGGCGTGTTGGAGTTACGACTGCAATTGCTTGAACAAATACTCCTTTGATCTCAAAATCACCTTCGGAGAAGAAATTCCTACCCTACTCCTTTCAGTGTAACGTTGTGAATAACGGTTTAAGTAGTGGTCTCTGATAGCATGTTGGTTTCCTACCCTATTTTCCCGATTTTGAATCTTGTACCCGTGCTACTTGACTGATAGGGTTCTAAGTGTAGAACGATGGACTCGGCTCGCAAATCTTATTTTCGCCTTGGTTCATGAATCGACGGAGTTATAGATTAACGTTCCTCTGGTTAGTGTTCTTGGGCATTGGAGCGATGTTCCCCCTTGTGCCCGTTGCCTTGTTGTGCTTGCCTTGCGACTAGTTGTGAAGGTTATTGACTCTTGGGTAGCATCCCATTGGCTTCTTAGTGCTTGAGGTGTGTATTAGAACCCCAAAAGTTCTTGGTGGTATCTCATTCGAGTTATGTCTCTAATTGTAAATCACACATGTGGTGTGTTGCTTATTTTGATCTTTTAATAGTGACGTTGGTTGACCTCATCTCACTTTGGTTCCAATAGAGATTCCTCTTGTTAGGAGGATTTAGTGTTTGGTGTTTGTCGTTCTAACATCGTTGCTTCTTTGGTTCAAATTTTTTTTGTCCCAATTTTGGTTGCGAGATTCTAGTGGAAATTAGGAAACGCGATCTTCATTTGTTATGCCCTTGCGTTGAACGTTGCTTGACCATCGATAAGAAGTCTGTGGACTTAAAACGTAGGTATTCGATTAACCATGGGAAGTTGGGCACGAATGCATATTGTGGTCTAGATTTGGTGTGAGTTTAGTGTCATGCCATGTTGTTGGGCTTGGCACATGCACATTTCGACGTGTGTGGGTGCGTGAAAATTTTTTGTTATAGAATATACATTTGACGTGGTGAATTGGTTTGAGAATAGTTACCAGCCGGGGCATCTCAAAGCAAATCATCAAGGTCATACGGTTACCACACTAGGATGTGTGTGTTTGGTGTGGTGTGTTACTTGGCTCGGGATTTTAGAACATTTTCATGCATTGCATTTTGTTGGGTCGTGGGTATTAGTGCGAAAATGTGTTATCGCTAGTTACGATTTACCAAGCATCCGCGCAAACAGTCTTGAAGCGTGTCAGTGTGTCCTTAGCGTATCGGCTTGTTCTTGGTGTACTATTATTATTCAGGGTACCCATAGTGCGATGGTTAGCTTGTGGTGGACGATGGCATGAGAATTACTCGTGTACGAGTTTCTAGAACCAATTCATTCATCGCGGTAACTATCAGCGTGTGAAGATTATCGGTTTCTTATTCTTGAAGAGATCAATCCCTTATAGGATCTTCGGTCGCTTATAACTTTGGCAAGATCGATTTTTGTGTTAGCGTGTCCACACCTTATCGGGAGTTGTCCCTTTTATCCTTTTGTGTGGCACGTTGATTTCTCAAGTTTGGTGCTCCTCAGTAGAAACCCTTGCATCTCTATCTTTCATGAATTCCGCGGACTGATTACAGGAGGTTGCAATAAGGTGGTACTCATGTTTGGTTGAGTGTTCGAATGTCTGTATCGAATTCATATGTTTTAGTTAATCTCACTTCTATTCGTGTTGGATCCAACTCTTGAGGAGTTTGTTGTGAAGGTAGGTTTGATTTCAGTTCGATTGTTGGGGAATGAATATGTCAGTCTCGTTAGTTGGTGGCATAGTCTGCATCCCCTCTCTTATCCTGTTTAATTTCGAGGACGAAATATCTTTAAGGGGTATGAGATGTAACGACCTGAATTTCTGAATCTTTTTAAATTAAATTCCAAATTTTCAATACGTCCTTTTGGAATCTAAATCACTCTTTAGACCGGCTAATAGATCTCATTAGAGGCGCGTTGGTTTGTATCGACGATGAGAATGCGGTTTTGGAACCCTCTTAGTGCATCTTTATCGTTCACTTTTGTTTTGAGGTGTGTTGGGGTGGTTCGGAACCCCTTTTACTGTTATTATTCCATTTTGGTACAGTTGCACCGGTGCAGATAAGAGGTGCACCTGTGCAGAGTGACTTTTGGTGCTATTATTTGGATTTTGGAACAGTTGCACTAGTGCCGATGAGAGGTACACCGGTGCATGAAGCTTTTTAATGCCACTATTGGTTCTGGTGCAAGTTTGCACCGGTGTAGGTTAAAGCTGCACCTAGGGCTGTTCATTTTTCCGATGTTCCAAAATTTCTGAAAATCCAATCCGATTTTTTCCGATTTTGGAATGCTTTTTTTCATTCCGAATTCCGAATTTTCCGAATTCCGAATTTTTCGAAAAAAAGTTGGAACGGAATTGGAACATACTTTGGTATTTCCGAATTCCGAAAAAATTCCGAAAATTTTCCAATCATATATTTGATTAATTTCCGAACAAATTTCAAACATGCATTCATATTTGTATGAGAAATTTCAATTAATATTTATGTTTTTGTAGTTGTGAGTGAGAAAATAACATTTATAACGATCAATTAATCATATGACAACTTTAAAGTTTACGAATATTAAAAAAATTTGATATTATACTATTT